>SZWC01020350.1:0-49782 GCA_023375785.1 Penium margaritaceum
GCACGACCCCCATGCACCACACCCCCATGTCCACCACCCCCATGTGCACCACCCCCATGGACACCACCGCCACGCTCACCATCCCATGCACACTATCCTCATGAACACCACCCCCATGCACACCACAGCAATGCCAAGACAACTGGAGCAAGCCCAAGATACTTGAAGCAAGTCTAAGACAACTGAAGCAAGCCGAGGACAACGGGAGAAAGTCAAAGACAAATGGAGCAAGTCCAAGACAAGTGGAGCAAGTCCAAGACAACTATAGCAAGGTCAAGAGAACTCGAGCAAGCCCAAGACACCGTGACCAAGCCCAAGACCACTGGAGTAGGGCCAAGACAACTGGAGCGAGCCCAAGACAGCTGGAAGAAGTCCAAGGCAATTGGAGCAAGCCCAAGACAACGGGAGCAAGCCCAAGACAACTGGAGCAAGCCTAAGGCAACTGGAGCAAGCCCGAGACAATTGATGCAAGTCTACAACAACTGAAGCAATTCCAAGAGAGCTGGAGAAAGTCCAAGAGAAATAGAACAAGCCCAAGCCAGCTAGAGCAAGCCCATGACAACTTGATCAAGACCAAGATAACTGGAGAAGGCTCAAGATAACTGGAGCAAGCCCAAGACAACTGGAGCATGTCCAAGATAACTGGAGCAAGACCAAGGAAATTGGAGCACAACCAAGACAAGGGGAGGAAGCCCAAGACAAGTGGAGCATGCCCAAGACATGTGGAGCAAGTTGAAGACAACAGGATCAAGCCCACGACAGTGGAGCAATCACAAAACAACTGGAGTAAGCCGAAGATAACTCGAGCAAGCCCAAGACAAGTGGAGCAAGGCCAAGACGACTGGAACATGCCAAAGACCGATTGAGCAAGGCCAAGACAACTAGAGTAAGCCCAAGACAACTGGAGAATTCCAAAGACAACTGGAGCAAGTCCAAGACATCTGGAGCAAGCCCAAGACAACTGGAGCAAGGGCAAGACAACTGGAGCAAGGCCAAGACAACTCGAGCAAGCCCAAGACAACTGGACGAAGGCGAAGACAACTGGAGCAAGCCAAAGACAACTGGAGCAAGCCCAATACAACTGGAGCAAGCCCAAGACAATTAGAGCAAGACTAATACAAGTGGAGCAAGCCCAATACAACTGAAGCAAGCCCTAGACAAATGGAGCAAGCCCAAGATAGCTGGAGTAAGCTGAAGAAAAGTGGAGCTAGTCCAAGACAAATGAAGCAAGTCCAAGACAACTGGAGCAAGCCCAAGACAACTGGAGAAAGTCCAAGTCAACTCGAGGAAGCCCTAGACATCTGGAGCAAGTCCTAAACAAATGAAGCAAGGTCAAGAAAACTAGAGCAAGCGGAAGACAAGTGGAACAAGGCCAATACAATTGGAGCAAGCCCAAAACAACTGGAGCAAGCCAAAGACAACAGGAGCAAGCCCAAGACAACTAGAAAAATGCCAAGACAATTGGAGCAAGCCCAAGACAAGTGGAGGGAGTCAAAGACAACTCGAGCAAGCCCAATACAACTGGAGCAAGTCCAAGACAACTGGAGCAAGGTTAAGAGAACTGGAGCAAGCCAAAGACACCTGGAGCAAGCCCAAGACAACTCGAGCAGGGACAAGAGAACTGAAGCAAGCCCAAGACAGCTGGAACAAGCCCAAGACAACTGGAGCAAGCCCAAGACAACTGGAACAAGCCCGAGACAGTTTGAGCAAGCCTAAGACAACTCGATCAAGCCAAAGACAACTGAAGCAAGTCTACAATAATTGGAGCAAGTCCAAGAGAACTGGAGCAAGTCCTAGACAATTAGAGCAAGCCCAAGCCAACTGGAGCAAGCCCAGGACAACTGGATCAAACCCAAGATAACTAGAGTATGCTCAAGACAACTAGAGCAAGCCGAAGACATATAGAGCATGTCCAAGACAAGTGGAGCAAGACCAAGAAAACTGGAGGACAACCAAGACAACGAGAGGAAGCCATAGACAAGTGAAGCAAACCTAAGACTGCTGGAGCAAGCCAAAGACAATGGGAACAAGCCCAAGACAACTGGAGCAATCCAAAGACAACTGGAGCAAGCCCAAGACAACTGGAGCAAGCCCAAGACAGCTGGAGCAGGGCCAATACAACTTGAGAAAGACTAAGACAACGAGAGCACACCCAAGACAACTGGAGCAAGCCCTAGACAACTGGATCAATGCCAAGACAAATGGAGCAAGCCCAAGACAAATGAATCAAAGCCAAGACAATTGGAGCAAGCCCAAGACTACTGGAGCAAGGCCAAGACAACTAGAGCAAGTTAAAGACAACTGGAGCAAGCCCAAGACAACTGGAGCAAGGCCAAGGGAACAAGAGCAAGCCCAAGGAAACTGAAGCAAAGCCAAGAAAACTGGAGCAAGACCAGTTCAACTGGAGGAAGCCCTAGACAAATGGAGCAAGCCCAGGACAACTGGAGAAAGCCAAAGACAACCGAAGCAAGCCCAAGACAAGTGGAGCAAGCCCAAGACAACTGGAGCAGTTCCAAGACAAATGGAGCAAGGCCCAACAAACTGGAGCAAGCCCAAGACAACAGGAGCAACCTCAAGACAACTGGAGCAAGCCCAAGATAACTGGAGCAAGCCCAAGACAACTGGAGCAAGCCCAAGACAACTTGAGCAAGCCCAATATAAATGGAGCAAGTCCAAGATAAATGGAGCAAGCCCAAGACAACTGGAGCAAGCCCAGGCAACTAACGCAAGCCCAAACCAATAGGAGCAAGCTCAAGACCACTTGAGCAAGCCAAAGACAACTCGAGCAATCCCCAGAAAGCTGGAGCAAGGCCAAGACAACTGGCGCAAGGCCAAGACAACTTGCGCAAGCCCAAGACAACTTGTGCAAGGCCAAGACAACTGTAGGAAGCGCCAGGCAAGTGGAGCAAGCCGAAGACAACTTGAGCAAGTCCAAGACAACTGAAGAAAGGCCAAGACACCTGGACCAAACCCCAAACAACTGGAGCAAGTCCAAGTCAACTAGGGCAAGTCCAAGACAATTGGAGCAAGGCCAAGACATCTGGACCAATGCAAAAAGAACAGGAGTAAGCTCAAGACAACTAGAGCAAGGCCAAGACAACTTGAGCAAGCCTGAGACAACAGTAGCAAGGCCAAGACAACTGGAGCAAGCCCAATACAACTTGAGCAAGTCCAAGACAACTAGAGCAAGTATAAGACAGCTTGAGCAAGTCCAGGAAAATTGAAGCAAGCCCAAGACAAGTGGAGCAAGGCCAAGACAAGTGGAGCAAGGCCAAGACTACTGGAGCAAGCCCAAGACAACTTGAGTAAGGCCAAGACAAATGGAGCAAGCCCAAGACAACTGGAGCAAGCCCAAGACAGCTGGAGCAAGTCCGATACATTCGGAGCAATCCCAAGAGAACTGGAGCAAGAACAAGACAACTGGAGCAAGGCCAAGACAACTGGAGCAAGCCCAGAACAAGTGGAGAAAGTCCAAGACAATTAGAGCAAGCCCAAGACAACTGGAGCAAGCCCAAGACAACTGCAGCAAGTCAAGATAAATGGAGCAAGCCCAATACAACTGGAGCAAGCCTAAGACAACTAAAGCAAGTCCAGGAGAACTTGAGCAAGCCCAAGACAACTGGAGCAAGACGAAGAAAACTGGAGCAAGCCAAGGACAACTGGAGCAAGTCCATGGCAGCTAGAGCAAGGTCAAGACAACTAGAGCAAGCCCAAGACAACTGAAGCAAGCCCAAGATAACTGGAGGAAGACCAAGACAACCGGAGCAAGTCCAAGAGAACTAGAGCAAGCCTAAGACAACTCGAGCAAGCCCAAGACAACTGGAGCAAGCCCAAGACACATGGAGCAAGCCCAAGACACCTGGAGCAAGCCCTACACAACAGGAGCAAGGCCAATACAACTGGAGCAAGCCCAATACATCTGGAGCAAGCCCAATACAATTGGAGCAAGCCCAAGATAACTGGAGCAAGCCCAAGACAACGGGAGCAAGCCCAAGACAACTGAAGCAAGTCCAAGACAACTGGAGCAAGCCCAAGACAACTGGAGCAAGTCCAAGACAACTG
Organism: Penium margaritaceum; assembly: GCA_023375785.1. NCBI lineage: Eukaryota > Viridiplantae > Streptophyta > Zygnematophyceae > Desmidiales > Peniaceae > Penium > Penium margaritaceum. Next base: position 4,063 of record SZWC01020350.1, read on the forward strand.
GAGCAAGCCCAAAACAACTGGAGCAAGTCCAAGACAACCGAAGCAAGGTCAAGACAAGTGGAGCAAGGCCAATACTGTCAGAATAATACAGAGAGCAAGGAGGCCTGGAGCAGAAGCAAGCAGAAGCACTAGAGCATGCTAGATATAGGTGGCAAATGACGAAAGCGGAGAGATGACTGGAGTCCCAAGGAGTTAGTTGTGAAGCTCCGAGGGGTGAGGTGAGTGATAGGCCAGGAGTGAGAAAAAGGTCAAGGATGGCAAAGCGAAGGATGAATTGCGAGTAGTGAGCAACGGTGACAAAAGCCAAGAGCGAGCAGAGCGAGAGCACGGCGGCGAAGCTTTGGAACCAAAAGGGAATAGGATGAACAGAACTGTTCTAGTTGAACTAAGAGGGAATGAACATCCTCCTTATATAAAAGACAGAACAAGACAAAGAGAAAGCAACGTCTTCTTCTGCACTAGCCGGACGTGCTTGCGGTCGGGCCGCTTATTAGGGGACTACTCGGTATCGTGCCGTTGGTCAGTTCTCACCATCAACGGTTCGTGTGTGATGAGCTAGAGGTGGTTCACGCTGAGGTTTGAACCGTTATTGAGAGTGCTCGGCATTTCCGAGAGAGGATGAGCCAGAAACTTCTTGAGATGAACCCATCAGATGTCCTGCCTTGACATAGACAATATTCTGACACCCCCCTTGAATCTGTCAAGGCATAAATTCTTTCCAGTTTCCCACTGAGTTGCACTTGATCGACCCTCCGCAGTGGGTGATAAGGCCGTGCCACATGAGGGGTAAGTTACGGTCATGCTTGGCTAGGAGAAAGTGAAGCGTAGGGTCGACAAGTGTGCGAAGCCCGCGTCTGAGTTCTGTGTTGAACAGGTCAAGCTGAGTATGAGACTCGCCAGGTCTGTAGTGGTCATCGGGACTGCCGCACTGTGGTGCTTCCAGAAGAGGTGTCACTATGGGGAAGTAGAAGAGATAATAGGGTCTCAACTTTTCATAGAATATCTGCTGCCATTCGTCGCCGTTGGTCGCTGTGATTTTAGCTTCCTCGTCCTCTGGAAGGAAGAAAAGCTTGGGGATGTCTGGCAGAGTGGGGAAGATGTCCACATAACAGATCTAGAGAGAGCATGAGCGTCTCGTCCATGCATATTGCAGCAGGGAGTACCATCACTGAGCTTCTGGTTATTCGATGCGAAGGTAGATGATATCGAGGCGCTTTCTCGGTGAATTCTAGATGGCGGTGAAGGAAGCGTCGTCATCCTTGGGCTGACGCCGGTTGTTGTGGAGATGGTCATATTTACCAAGCAGCATACTCGCCACCTCGTACCCATTGATGTAGATGCCTTGTGCACTAGAAATGATGCTCTCTGACCAACTCAGGATGTTGCTGGCATTGGGGCCAAGAACAGGAAGCTCAGCCCACGCAGTGGAAAACTTTTCCATGATATGAATGTAGGCAAGAGGAAGAGAGGAATTGAAGGTAGATGGTGAGAATAAGGGGGACGGATGGAAAAAGTGAGCGCTGGGGTGAGACCACATGCGCTGAGGAGGATTTGGGGGCACAGGTCAACGAGCTATGTGCCATACACACGAGGAAGGAGGGTGAAGGAGGAATGCTAAACGACGGAGTTGGCGCAGGGATGAAACCTCGTGCACTGCTGAAATTTTGGCGTGGACGCAGGTCACAGAGTGGGTGATGTGACCGGGCGGATCCTTTTGCCAAGCGGGCAACAAAAGCGGATGACGACAAAGGATTACTGAGCTAGGAATGGGCACAGTTGGCGAAACCTCGTGCGCTACGGGGTAGAGGGGTAGAGTGTGGCAAGGGGAAGGAAGGAGCTAACGCGCCGCGGAAAATCTACTACCAACGTGGGTGCACACTCCAACGAGGCGTGCAGCGAGCGCGTGTACGTCCTTGTGCTGGCCACACAGATGCTGAGTGATGAGGCGGAGGCAGAGACTGCAGATATTGGAGTGGGCACAGGGACAAACCATGTGCGCTGCAAAAGGTTTCGGCGTGGGCGCAGGTCATCGCGGAACGGGCGATGTGACTGGGCAGATCCTGGTGTCGAGCGGAGAATGATGTTGAAGCGCAGCGGAGGAAAGCGGAGACAACTGATGGATGAGTGGGTACAGGGGCGGAACCACGTGCGCTGCGGAGGCTGATGATGAGGACTCATGCGAATGTGGCGTGAATGATGGCGAGGAGGACGCTGATGATTCAAAGAGGACCAATGAAACTGAGATGAGGAAGAGGGCTGAGGACGGCAGATGAATATGAGGATGAACAAGAGAAAGACTACTGACACTGCTAACATACGCGGTGGGGAAGGAGGATGGCAGTTGAGGCAGGCAAAGGATGGCGAGGGAGGAGGCGGCGCAACACAACCAAGTGCTCTGCTTCCAGGAGAGGGCCGGCTTGTTCCCCAATTGGCCCGAGACCGACAGGCAGGAAGACTGGTGGTGTCCCGTGTCCTGGCAGGTATACGAAGTCGGTTGCAGCAGAGGGAGTTGTGTGGCGAGCAGAGGCACTAGTCCGCTTATGCCAGGAGAGTGACAGCTTGTTCCCTAGTTGGCTCGCAGTGGGAGCAAGAAGACTGGTGGTGTCCGATGTTTTGACCGTGAAGCTTAGGCTACTACTGCTGACGACGGGAGAAGGCAGTGCAAGGAGGTGGCTCGAGATGGTGGATGCAAGCGGGCTGAAGATGATGGGGTAGAGGAAGCTGATGAAGCGGATGAGGGGAGAGGAGAAGGGCGGAGGCGCTTGCAGAGTATGAGAAGATGAAAGACAGCAGGCCGTGAGCGGCAGGAAGCTTCCAGGAAGATGACTGCAGGTGGTGGCTCGGGAGCTGCATGTGACTTTCGTGGACGACAAGTCACTGATTGTTGGCCACGGGTGTGAAATGGACACAGGGCTTCCTCAGGATGACGAGACATTGCTTCAACAAGAAGAACACTCCAGGCGGTGCTGCTGATGTCAGCACAAAGGGACGGCGGTGGCAGGGCAATGACGGCGACAGAGCGACGATGAGGTCATGTGGCACCACGAGATGTTGCCTGATGCTCTGATACCATGTTAGAAGAATGCAGAGAGCAAGGAGGCCAAGAGCAGACACAAGCAGAAGCACTGGAGCATGCCGGAGATAGGTGGTGAATGACGAAAGCGGAGAGACGAATCCAGGCCCAAGGAGTTAGTTGTGGAGCTCCGAGGGGTGAGGTGAGTGATGGGCCACGAGTGAGCGAAAGGTCAAGGATGGCAAAACAAAGGATGAGTTGATAGTGAAGAGAGAAGGCGATAAAATCAAAGAGCGACCAGAGCGAGAGCACGGCGGCAAAGCCGCGGAACCAAAAGGGAATATGATGAAAAGAACAGTCCTGGTAAAACTAGGAGGGAATGAACATCCTCCTTTTATAAAAGACAGAACAAGACAAAGAAAAGGCAACGACTTTTTGTGCACTAGCCGGACGTGCTTGCGGTTGGGCCGCTTACTCGGTATCGTGCCGTTGGTCAGTTCTCACTGTCGACACTTCATGTGTGATGAACCCGAGGTGGTTCACGCCGAGGTTTGAACCGTTATTGAGAGTGCTCGGCATTTGCGATAGAGGAGGAGCTCGAAACTCCTAGAGATGAACCCATCAGATGTCCTGCCTTGAAAGAGACGTTATTTTGACAAACACTACTGGAGCAAGCCTAAGATAACCGGAGTAAGGCGAAGAAAATTGGAGCAAGCCCAAAACAACTGGAGCAAGCCCAAGACAACTGGAGCAAGCCGAAGACAACTAGAGCAATGCCACGACAAATTGACCAAGTCCAAGACAATAGAATCAAGTCGAAGACAACTGGAGCAACCCCAAGACAACTGGAGCAAGTCCAAGACAAATGTAGCAAGCCCAAGACAATTGGAGCAAGTCCTATACAACTGGAGCAAGGTCAAGAGAACTGGAGCAAGCCCAAGACAACTAGAGCAAGCCCATGGCAACTCGAACACGGCCAAGACAACTGGAGTAAGCCCAAGAGAGGGAGAGCAAGCCCAAGACAAGTAGAACAAGCCAAGGACAGCTGGAGCAAGCCCAAGACAACTGGAGCAAGCCCAAGAAAACTGGAGCAAGCCCAAGAAAACTGAAGCAAGTCTACAAAAACTCAAGCAAGTCCAAGACAATTGGAGCTATTCCAAGACAACTGGAGCAAGCCTAAGAGAACCAGAGCAAGTCGAAGACAAATGGAGAAAGGTCAAGCGAATTGGAGCAGACCTAATACAACTGAAGCAAGCCCAAGACAAATGGAGCAATGCCAGGAGAACTAAAGCAAGCCAAAGACAACTAGTGCAAGCCCAAGACTACTAGAAATGCCGGAGACAACTGGAGCAACCCCAAGACAACTGGAGCAAGCCCACAACAACTGGAGTAAGCCCAAGACAACTGGATGAAGGCCAAGACAACTGGAGCAAGACCAAGACAAGTGGAGCAATCCCAAGAAAGCTGGAGCAAGCCCAAGTCAACTAGAACAAGCCCAAGACTACTGGAGCAAGCCCAAGAAAACTGGAGCCCGCCCAGGAGAAATGGAGCAAGTCCAAGACAGCTGGATCCAGGTCAAGACAACTATAGCAAGCTCAATACAATTGGAGCAAACCCAAGACAGCTGGAGCAAGGCCCAGACAACTGCACAAAGTCCAATACAAGTGGAGCAAGCCCAAGAAAACTGGAGCAATGCCAAGACAACTGGAGCAAGCCCAAGACAACTGGAGTACGGCAAAGACAACTGGAGCAAGGCTAAGACATCTGGAGCAAGCCCAAGAAAACTAGAGCAAAGCAAAGACAACTGAAACAAGACCAAGACAACTGGAGCAATCCCAAGACAACTACAGCAAGCTGAAGACAACTGGAGAAAGCCAAAGACAGCTGGAGCGAGCCGAAGAGAACTTGAGCAAACCCAAGAAAACTAGAGCAAGCCCAAGACAACTGAAGCAAGTCTACAAAAACTCAAGCAAGTCCAAGACAATTGGAGGAAGTCCAAGACAACTGGAGCAAGCCTAAGACAACCAGAGCAAGTCCAAGACAAATGGAGAAAGGTCAAGCGAACTCGAGCAAACCCAAGACAACGGAAGCAAGCCCAAGATAAATGAAGCAAGGCCAGGTCAACTAGAGCAAGCCGAAGACAACTAGAGCAAGCCCAAGACTAGTGGAAAAGCTGAAGAGAGCTGGAGCAAGCCCAAGACAACTGAAGCAAGCCCATAACAACTGGAGTAAGCCCAAGACAACTGGATGAAGGCCAAGACAACTGGAGCAAGCCCAAGACAACTGGAGTGAGCCCAAGACAGCTGGAGCAAGCCCAAGTCAACTAGAACAAGCCTAAGACAACTGGAGCAAGCCCAAGACAACAGGAGCCCGCCAAGGAGAAATGAAGCAAGTCCAAGACAACTAGATCCAGGTCAAGACAACTAGAGTTAGCCCAATACAACTGGATCAAGCCCAAGACAGCTGGAGCAAGGCCAAGACAATTACAGCAAGTCCAATACAAATGGAGCAAGCCCAAGACAACTGGAGCAAGGCCAAGACCACAAGAGTATGCCCAAGACAACTGGAGTAAGGCCAAGACAACTGAAGCAAGCCCAAGACATCTGGAGCAAGCCCAAGAAAACTAGAGCAAAGCCAAAATAACTAAAACAAGGCCAAGACAACTGGAGCAAGCCCAAGACAGTTAGAGCAAGTCGAAGACAACCCGAGCAAGCCAACGACAGCTGGAACAAGCCCAAGACAACTTGAGCAAGCCCAAGGAAACTATAGCAAGCCCAAGACAACTGAAACAAGTCTACAAAAACTAAAGCAAGTCCAAGACAATTGGAGCAAATCCAATACAACTGGAGCAAGCCCAAGACAACTTGAGCAAGCCCAAGGAAACTATAGCAAGCCCAAGACAACTGAAACAAGTCTACAAAAACTAAAGCAAGTCCAAGACAATTGGAGCAAATCCAATACAACTGGAGCAAGCCTAAGACAACTAGAGCAAGTCCAAGACAAATGGAGAAAGGTCAAGCAAATTGGAGCAAACATGAGACAACTGAAGCAATCCCAAGATAAATAGAGCAAGGCCAAGACACCTGGAGCAAGACGAAGACAACTAGAGCAAGTCCAAGACAAATGGAGAAAGGTCAAGCAAATTGGAGCAAACATGAGACAACTGAAGCAATCCCAAGATAAATAGAGCAAGGCCAAGACACCTGGAGCAAGACGAAGACAACTAGAGCAAGCCCAAGACTACTGGAAAAGCCGAAGACAACTGGAGCAAGCCCAAGACAACTGGAGCAAGCCCATAACAACTGGAGTAAGCCCAAGACAACTGGATGAAGGCCAAGACAACTAGAGCAAGCCCAAGACAATTGGAGCAAGCCCAAGACAGCTGGAGCAAGCCCAAGTCAATTGGAACAAACCCAAGACAAGTGGAGCAAGCCCAAGACAACTGGAGCCCGCCCAGGAGAAATGGAGCAAGTCGAAGACAACTAGATCCAGGTCAAGACAACTAGAGGAAGCCCAATACAACTGGAGCCATCCCAGGACAGCTGGAGCAAGGCCAAGTCCACTGCAGGAAATCCAATACAAGTGGAGCAAGCCCAAGACAACTGGAGCAAGGCCAAGACAACTGGAGCAAGTCCAATACAACTGGAGTAAGGCCAAGACAACTAGAGCAAGCCCAAGACATCTGGAGAAAGCCCAAGAAAACTAGAGCAAAGCCAAAACAACTGAAAAAAGGCTAAGACAACTGGAGCAAGTCCAAGATACTTGCAGCAAGCCCAAGACAGCTGGAGCAAGGCAACGACAGCAGCAGCAAGTACAAGATAACTGGAGCAAGCGGAACACAACTGGATCAAGGCCAAGACAACTGTAGCAAGCTCGAGACAAGTGGAATAAGGCCAAGACAACTGGAGCAAGCCGAAGACATCTGGAGCAAGCTCAAGACAATTGGAGCAAGGCCAAGACAGCTGAAACATGCCCAAGACAACTTGAGCAAGTCCAAAACAACTGGAGCACGCCCAAGACAGCTATAGCAAGCCCAAAACAACTGGAGCAAGCCAAAGACAAGTAAATCAAGGCCAAGACAACTGGAGCAAGCCCAGACAACGGGAGAAAGCCCAAGACAACTGAAGCACGTCCAAGAAAAATGAAGCAAGGCCAAGAAAACCAGCGCAAGCTCAAGACAACTGGAGCAAGCCCAAGACAACTGGAGGTTTGTCACAATTTTCGTGCACAACGTTTGTGCACAATACATGTGCACAATGTTTGGAGCCTAATGTTCTGCACAACGTTTGTACACAAGGTTTGTGCACAATGTTTGTGCATAATTATTGTGCACAAAGTTTGTGCATAAAGTTTATGATCAAATCCTGTACGCGAAGTTGTGCATAGCGTTTATACACAAAATGTTGTGCACAATGTTTGTACATAAAGTTTATACACAAAGTTTGTACACAATGTTTGTACACATACTTTATGCACAAAGTTTGTACACATTATTTGTATACAATGTTTGTGCACATTTTTGTCCATAAAGTTTGTGCATAACATTTGTACACAATGTTTGTACACAATGATTGTGTACAAAGGTTGAATGCAAACGTTTATGCAAAAATGTCTTGCACAAAGTTTGAACACAATTTTTGTACACGAAGTCTGTGCATGAGGTTTGTGCACAAAGTTTGTGCACAACGTTTGTGCACGAAGTTTGTGCACAAAGTGTGTGCACAAAGTTTATACACAAAGGTTTGTACACTATTTTTGTGCACAAAGTTTGTACACAATGCTTGTACACAACGGTTGTACACAACGTTTGTCCACGATGTTTGTGCACAAACTTCGTGCTCAACGTTTGTACACAAAGTCTGTACACAATATAAATGCACAAGTTTTGTGCATACAGGTTGTACACAAATGTTGTACACAGCGTTTATGCGCATTGTTTTTACACAAAGTTTGTGCACAAAGTTTGTACACAAAGTTGTGCACAAATATTGTGCACAATGTTTGTACATAACATGTGTACACAAATTTGGAACACAATGTTTGTACACAATGTTTGTACACAAAGTTTGTGCACAACGTTTGTGCACAAAGTTGTACACAATCCTTTTTCACAACTTCTGTGCACAAAGTTTTTGCACACAGTTTTGTAAAGAACGTTTGTACACAATATTTGTGCACATAGTTTGTGGAAAACGGTTGTGCACAAAGTTTGTGCACAGCGTTTTTGCTCCAAGTTTTTGCATAAAGTTTGTATATAATATTTGTGCACAAAGTTTGTGCACAACGTTTGTGCACAAAGTTTGTACATAATGTCTGTGCACAAAGTTTATTCACAAAGTTTGTGCAAAATGTTTCTGCAAAACGTTTGTACAAGAAGTTTGAACACAATGTTTGTGCAAACGCTCGTGCACAAGGTTTGTGTAAAATGTTTGTACACAATGTTTGTGCAGAACGTTTGTACACAAAGTTTGTGCACAAAGCTTGAACACAATGTTTGTACAGGTATTTTGTGCACAAAGTCGGTGTACAAACATTGTGCACAAACATTTTGCATAAAACGTGCTGTATAGATTTTGTGCACAAACTTTGTGAACAATGTTTGTGCACAATCTTTTTGCACAAACTGTGTGCCAGTGCACACAGTTTGTGCACAAAGACTTAAGGCACAAATGATTTGCACAAACGTTGTGTACAAGATTCGTGCACAAACTTTGTGTACAAATGTTGTGCATAAACATTGTGCACACAGTTTGTGTACAAACTTTGTGCACAACCGTTGTGAAACAAATGTTGTGCACAAACTTTGTGCACAAACTGGATCCAGGACAAGAAACTGGAGCAAGACAAGGACAACTGGAGCAAGACCAAGACAAGTGGAGCAAGGCCAAGACAACTGGAACAAGCCCAAGACAAATGGAGCAAGGCCAAGACAACTGGAGCAAGCCCAAGACAACTAGAGCAAGCCCAAGACAACTAGAGCAAGTCCAAGACATCTGGAGGAAGCCGAAGGCAACTGGAGCAAGGCCAAGACAACTGGATTAAGGCCAAGACAGCTGGAGCAAGCCCAAGACAACTGAAGCAAGTCCAAAAGAACACAAGCAAGTCCAAGACAACTGGAGCAAGTTGAAGAGAACTGGAGCAAGGTCAAGACAGCTGGAGCAGGCCCAAGACAACTGGAGCAAGCCCAGGACAACTGGAGCAAGACCAAGACAACCAGAGCAAGCCCAAGACACCAGGAGCAAGCCCAAGACAATGAGACCAAGCCCAAGACAACTTGAGCAAGCCCAACACAACTGGAACAAGCCCAAGACACCTGGACCAAGCCCAAGACAACTAAAGCAAGGCCAATACAACAGGCCCAAGCCCAAGACAACTAGAGCAAGCTGAAGACAACTGGGGCAAGCCCAAGACAACTGGAGCAATCCCAAGACAACTAGAGAAAGCCAAAGATAACTGAACCAAGTCCAAGAAAACAGGAGCAAGCCCAAGACAACTGGATTAAGTCCAAGACAATTGGAGCAAAACCACGTCAACTGGGACAAGTCAAAGACAACCGGAGCAAGGTCAATAAAACTGGAGCTAGGCCAAGACTACTTGAGCAAGCCCAACACAATTGGAGCAAGGCTAAGACAATTGGAGCAAGGCCAAAGCAACTGGAGCAAGCCCAAGATAACTTAAGCAAGCCCAAGAGAACTAAAGCAATGCCAATACAACTGGAGCAATCCCAAGACAACTGAAGCAAGTCCAAGACATTTGGAGCAAGCCCAAGACAACTGGAGCAAGTCCAAGACAACTGGAGCAAGCCCAAGACAACTAGAGCAAGCCCAAGACAACTCAAGAAAGTCTACAACAGCTGGATCAGGTCCAAGACAACTGGAGCAAGCCTAATACAACTGGAGCAAGTCCAAGACAAATGGAGCAACGTCAAGAGAATTGGAATAAGTCCAAGACAACTGAAACAAGCCCAAGACAAATGGAGCAAGGCCAGGACAACTGGAGCAAGACCAAGACAACTAGACCAAGCACATGACAACTAGAGCAAGCCCATGACAACTGAATCAATCCAAAGACAACTCGATTAAGCCCATAACAACTGGAGCAAGCCCAAGACAACTGGAGCAAGGCCAAGAGAACAGGAGCATACTCAATACAACTTGAGCAAGTCCAAGACAGCTGGAGCAAGCCCAAACTAACTAGAACACGTCCAAGACAACTGGAGCAAGTCCAAGACAACTCAAGCAAGTCCAAGACAGCTGGAGCAAGCCCAATACAACTGGAGCAAGCCAAAGACAACTGGAGCAAGCCAACGACAACTGGAGCAAGCCCAAGACAACTAGAGCAAGTCCTATACACCTGGAGCAAGGTCAAGACAACAGGAGCAAGACCAAGACAACTTGAGGAAGCCCAAGACAGCTAGAGCAAGACCAAGACAACTGCAGCAAGTCCAAGACAACTGGAGTAATCCCAATGCCACTGGAGCAAGGCCAAGACAACTGGGACAAGCCCAGGACAAGTGGAGAAAGGCCAAGACAACTGGAGTAAGCTCAAGAAATCTGGAGCAAGCCCAAGACAGTTCGAGCAAGGCCAAGAAACTCAAACAAGGCAAGGACAACTGGAGCAATTCCAAAACAACTCGAGCAAGGCCAAGGCAGCTGAAGCAAGCCAAAAATAGCCGGAGCAAGGCCAAGACAACAAAAGCAAGCCCAAGGCAACTGGAGCAAGGCCAAGACAACTGGAGCAAGACAAATACAAGTGGAGGAAGCCCAAGACAGATGGAGCAATCCCACGACAACTGGAGCAAGCCGAAGACACCTGGAGCCCAAGATAAGTGGAGCAAGCCCAAGACAACTAGAGCAGGTCCAAGACAAATGGATCAAGGCCCAAAAAAACGGAGGAAGCCCAAGACAACAAGAGCAAGCCCAAGACAACTGAAGCAAGCCCAAGATAACTAGAGCAAGTCCAGGACAGCTAGAGCAAGCCCAAAACAACTGGAGCAAGCCCAAGATAACTGGACAAAGTCCAAGACAACTGGGGAAATCCCAAGACAACTGAAGAAAGCCCAGGACAACTTAAGCAAGCCCAAGACAACTGGAGCAAGCCCAAGACAACTGGAGCAATCCCAAGACAACTAGAGCAAGGCCAAGATAACAGGAGCAAGGCCAAGACAACTGGAGCAAGGACAAGACAACTAGCGCAAGCATAAGACAACTGGAGCAAGGCAAAGACAATTGTAGGAAGCCCAAGATAACAGGAGCAATCCCAATGCACCTTGAGCAAGTCCAGGACACCTGGGGAACAGCCAAGACACCTCCAAAAACCCGAAAACAACTGGAGAAAGTCCAAGACAACTAAAGCAAGTCTAAGACATCTGGAGCAAGGCCAAGACCACTGGAGCTAGGCGAATAGAACTTTAGCAAGCCCGAGACAACTGCAGCAAGGCCAAGACAGCTGGAGCAAGCCCAATACAACTCGAGCAAGTCGAAGGCAACTCCTACAAGTATAAGACAACTTGAGCAAGTCGAAGAAAATTGAAGCAAGCCCAAGACAACTGGAGCAAGGCCAAGAAAAGTGGATCAAGGCCAAGAAAACTGGAACAAGCCCGGGATACCTTAAGCAAGGTCAAAACAACAGGAGCAAGCCAAAGAAAACTGGAGAAAGCCCAAGACAATTGAAGCGAGTCCAAGACATCTAGAGCAAGCCTAGGCCAACTGGATTAAGGGCAAGACAACTGGAGCAAGACCAAGACAAATGGAGCAAGCCCTAGACAACTGGAGGAAGGCCAAGACAACTGGAGCAAGCCCAAGACAACAGGAGCAAGCCCAAGACAAGTGCAGCAAGCCCAAGACAACTAGAGAAAGCCCAAGACAACTGAAGCAAGTCCAAGAGAACTTGAGCAAGCCCAAGACAACTGGAGCAAGTCAAAGAGAACTGAAGCAAGCCCAAGACACCTGAAGCAATTCGAGGACAACTCGAGCAAGGTCAAGATAACAAGAGCAATCCCAAAACAACTGGAGCAAGCCGAATACAACTAGAACAAGACCAAGACAACCGGCGCAAGCCCAAGATAACTAGAGCAAGCCCAAGACAACATGAGCAAGCCCAAGACAACTGGAGCAAGCCCAAGACAACTGGAGCAAGCCCAAGACAACTGGAGCAAACCCAAGACAAATGGAGCAAGACTTATACAACAGGAGCAAGCCCAAGACAACTGGAGCAAGCCCAAGACAACTGGAGCAGGCCCTAGAAAATTGGAACAAGCCCAAGACAAGTGGAGCAAGCCTATGACAACTGAAGCAAGTCCAAGACAACACGAGCGAGCCCAAGACAACTGGAGCACGTCCAATACAACAAAAGCAAGCCCAAGACAATTGGAGCAATTCCAAGACAAGTGGAGTAAGGTCAAGACAACTGGAGCAAGGCCAAGACAACTGGAGCAAGCCCGACACCTAAAGCAAGGCCAAGACAATTGCAGCAAGCCCAAAACAAATGGAGCAAGCCCAATACAACTGGACCAAACCCATGACAACTAGAGCAATGCCAAGACAACTGGAGCATGCCCAAGACACCTGAAGCAAGTCCAAGAAAACTGGAGCAAGCCCTGGACAACTCCAGAAAGTCCAAGACAACTAGAGCAAGCCCAAGACAACTGGAGCAAGTCCAATACAACTGGAGCAAGGACAAGAGAACAGGAACAATCACAAGACAACTGGAACAAGCCCAAGACAACTGGGGCAGGGCCAAGACAACAGGAGCAAGCCCAAGACAGCTGGAACAAGCCCAAGACAATTGGAGCAAGCCCAAGATAACTGGAGCAACCCTAAGACAACTGGAGCAAGCCTAACACAACCGGAGCAAGCCCAAGACAACTGAAGAAAGTCTACAACCACTGGAGCAAGTCCAACACAACTGGAGCAAGTTCAAGACAACTACAGCAATCCCAAGCCAACTGGAGCAAGCCCAGTACAACAAGAGCAAGCACAAGATAACTAGAGTAGGCTCAATACAATTGGTGCAAGCCCAAGAACTTTGGAGAAAGTCCAAGACAAATGGAGCAAGACCAAGAAAAGTGGAGCACACCCAAGACAACTGGAGGAAGCCCAAGACAAGTGGAGCAAGTCCAAGATGACTGGAGCAGGCCGAAGACAGCGGGAGCAAGCCCAAGAAAACTGGAGCAATCCCAAGACAACTACAGCAAGCCCAAGACAACTGGAGCAAGCCCAAGACAGCTGGAGCAAGGCCAAGACAACTTGAGCAAGGCCAAGACAACTGGAGCACACCCAAGACAACTGGAGCAGGCCGAAGACAACTCGATCAAGGCCAAGACAAATGGAGCAAGCCCAAGACAAGTGGAGCAAGACCAAGACAGCTGGAGCAAGCCCAAGACATCTTGAGCAAGGCCAAGACAACTGGAGCGAGGCAAAGACAACTAGAGCAAGCTCAAGACAACTGGAGCAAGGCCAAGACAACAAGAGCAAGCCCAGGGCAACTAGAGCAAGGCCAAGACAACTGGAGCAAGAGCAATACAACTGGAGGAAGCCCAAGACAAATGGAGCAAGCCCAGGACAACAAGAGCAAGTCAAGGACAACTGGAGGAAGCCCAAGAAGAGTGGAGCGACCCCACAACAACTGGAGCACATCCAAGAGAAATGGAGCAAGGCCCAAACAACAAGAGCAATCCCAAGCCAACAAGAGCAAGTCCAGGACAACTTGATCAAGCCCAAAATAGCTGGAGCAAGCCCACGACAGCTGGAGCAAGCCTAAGACAACTGGAGCAAGCCCAAGACAACTGGAGCAGGTCCAAGACTAATGGAGCAAGGCCCATAAAACCGGAGCAAGCCAAAGACAACTGGGGCAAGCCCTGGGCAGCTGAAGTATGCCCAAGACAACTGGAACAAGCCTCCTACAACTGGAGAAAGCCCAGGACAACTAGAGAAATTCCAAGACAACTGGAGCAAGGCCAAGACAGCTAGAGCAAGGCCAAGACAAATAGAGCCAGGCCACGACAACTGGGGCAAGACCAAGACAACTGGAGCAAGGCCAAGACAACTGTAGAGAGCCCAAGACAGCTAGAACAAGCCCAAGACAACTTGAGCAAGTCCAAGACAACTGGAGCAAGTCCAAGACAATTAGAGCAGTCCCAAGCCAACTGGAGCAAGCCTAGGACAACAAGAGAAAGCACAAGATAACTGGAGTAGGTTGAAGACAACTAGAGCTAGCCCAAGACAACTAGAGCAAGTCCAAACAACTAGAGCAAGTCCAAGACAACTAGAGCAAGTCCAAAACAACGGGAGCAAGGCCAAGACAACTAGAGCAAGGCCAAGACAACTGGAGAAAGCTCAAGACAACTGGAGCAAGGCCAAGACAACTTGACCAAGCCCGCGACAAGTGGAGGAAGGCCAAGACAACTGGAGCAAGCCCGTGACAACTCCAACAATTCCAAGACAGCTGGATCAAGTATAAGACAGCTTGAGCAAGTCCAATAAAATTGAAGCAAGCCCAATACAACTGGAGCAAGGCTAAGACAAGTGGAGCAAGCCCAAGACAACTAGAACAAGCCCAAGACAACTTGAGCAAGGCCATGACAACTGGAGCAAGCCCAAGATAACTGGAGCATGCCCAGGACAACTGGAGCAATTCCAATACATCTAGACCAAGCCAAAGACAACTAGAGCAAGGGCAATACAACTGGAGCAAGGCCAAGACAATAGGAGCAAGCCCAAGACAACTGGAGCAAGCCCAAGACAACTGGAGCAAGCCCAAGAGAAGTGGAGTAAGGCCAAGACAACTGGAGCAAGCACAAGACATCTGGAGCAAGCCCAAGACAACTGGAGCAAGGCCAAGATATATGGAGCAAGTCCAAAACAAATGGAGCAAGTCCAGGATAACTGGAGCAAGCCCAGGATAGCTGGAGCACGCCCAAGACAACTGGAGCAAGCCCGAGATAACTGGAGCAAGTCCAAGACAACTGGAGAAAGCGTAAGACAACTAGAGCAAGCACATGACAACTCAAGCAAGCCCAAGACAACTGGAGCAAGCCGAGGACAATGGGAGCAATCCCAAGATAACTGGAGCAAGGCCAAGACAACTAGAGCAAGGCAAAGACAACAAGAGCAATGCCAAGACAACTAGAGCAAGCCGAAGACAACTGGAGCGAGGCCATGACAACTGTAGGAAGCCCAAGACAACTGGAGCAAGCCCAAAACAACTTGAGGAAGTCCAAGACCACTGGAGAAAGTCCAAGACAACTAGAGAAAGTCCAAGACACCTGGACCAAACCCAAAACAACTAGAGCGAGTCCAAGACAGCTAGAGAAAGTCCAAGACAGCTGGAGCAAGGCCAAGACAACTGGAGGAATGCCAAGAGAACTGGAGCAAGCCCAAGACAACTGGAGCAAGGCCAAGACAACTTGAGCAAGCCCGAGACAACTGGAGCAAGGCCAAGACAACCAGAGCAAGCCCAATACAACTCGAAGAAGTCCAAGGCAACTGGAGCAAGTATAAGACAGGCCAAGAAATTACACAGTGGAGAACGAAAACATATCACACTTACAACCACCATTTTACAACTCATGTGATGACAGTTATGGATTATGAGATATGCGTTGGGTATATAGGGGTATATCAATAAATCCGACGACTTGGGTGGGCTAAATGAATCACTTTCACAAGAAAAATAGCTCATGACCTCCCAAAACCGCCATGTCGATGCAAAGTCGATGAGTATTTAGCTGTTCAATGCTCCAAACGGTCAAATGATCACCACCATCGCGCTCAGCGTTTGGTACATATTTGCGTACAAAGCGTCTGCTCCTGATGCCAAATCCGCGGCGCACTCTCGCAACATACTTCTAGCTAACATTGTGCAACACAAACCAGATGTTACGGTTTGTAGGATTGCATTTCTTCGTACCGGACGTCCCCATAAAATGCCGTGAGTCATGATAAGTGCATGCATTTCTGCACATTCCAGACTGGCTAGATGCAACTCCCCGTGTATGGGCCTCATTGGTCCAGGGGTGTGAGTCATGCCCTGTGGCATTGTGCACTATGTGATTTATACCACGTGGCAAACAAGTCAACCTTTGGTGCGTGCGAAGTATCGCCGTGAATCAGGGAGACAAACTCAAAAAATCACGCCTGACGGATTTGTACCACGTGATCACCCATGGATGGCGGCATATTCAAGTCATGGGTGGTCCCGCTTTCCTCCACGGAAGCCACGCCACATTGATGTAGCATTGATGTACCTCGTTGTACCATTGTCCTTGTAGCCGTCCTACATCGAGAAACGAGGGAAACTAAGGTTGCACTGTGGTGCAAAATGGCTGCAGAGTGGTGCGAACTGGCTGCAAAGTGGTGCATACTGGTTGCGGAGTGGTGCGAACTGGTTGCGGAGTCGTGCGAACTGGTTCCAGAGTGGTGCGATCTGGTTGCGGAGTGGTGCGAACTGGTTACGGATTGGTGCAAACTGGTTGCGGAGTGGTACGAACCGCTTGCGGAGTGGTGCCAACTGGTTCCGGAGTGGTGCGAACTGGTTGCGGAGTGGTGCGAACTGGTTGCGGAGTGGTGAGAACTGGTTGCGGAGTGGTGCGAACTAGTTACGGATTGGTGCGAACTGGTTGCGGGGTGGTGGGAACTGATTGCGGAGTGATGCAAACTGGTTGCGGAGTGGTGCGAACTGGCTGCGGAGTGGTGCGAACTGGTTGCATAGTGGTGCGAACTGGTTGCGGAGTGGTGCGAACTGGTTGCGGAGTGGTGCCAACTGGTTGCAGAGTGCTGCAGTTTGGTTGCAGATTGGTGCAAACTGGTTGCGGAGTGGTGCGAACTAGTTGCGGAGTCGTGCAAACTGGTCGTAGAGTGGTGCAAACTGGCTGGGGAGTGGTGCGAACTGGCTATTGAGTGGTGCAAACTGGTTGCCGAGTGGTGCAAACTGGTTGCAGAGTGGTGCGAACTAGCTGCAGAGTGGTGCAAACTGGGTGCAGAGTGGTGCGAACTGGTTGCAGAGTGGTGCGAACTGGATGCGGAGTGGTGCGAGCTGGTTGCGGAGTGGTGCGAAATGGTTGCGGAGTGGTGTGAACTGGTTGCGTGATGGTGCAAACTGGTTGCGGATTGGTGCCAACTGCTTGCGAAGTGGTGCGAAGTGGTTGAGGAGTGGTGCGAACTGGTTGCGGAGTGGTGAGAACTGGTTGTAGAGTGGTGCAAACTTGTTGTGGAGTGGTGCAAACTGAATGGGGATTGGTGCAAATTGGTTGCGGAGTGGTGCGAACTGGTTCCGGAGTGGTGCAAACTGGTCCCGGAGTGGTGCAAACTAGTTGCAGAGTGGTGGGAACTTGTTGCGGAGTGGTGCGAACTGGTTGTGGAGTGGTGCAAACTGGTTGCGAAGTGGTGCGAACTGGTTGCGGAGTGGTGCGAACGGGTTGCGGAGTGGTGGGAACTGGTTGCGGAGTGGTGCGAACTGGCTGCGGAGTGGAGCGAACTGGTTGCGGAGTGGTGCGAACTGGTTGCGGGGTGGTGCAAACTGGTTGCGGGGTCGTGCGAACTGGTTGCGGAGTGGTGCGAACTGGTCGCGGAGTGGTGCGAACTGGCTGCGGAGTGGCGCGAACTGGCTGTGGAGTGGTGCGAACTGGTTGCGGAGTGGAGCGAACTGGTTGCGGAGTGGTGCGAACTGGTTGCGGGGTGGTGCAAACTGGTTGCGGGGTCGTGCGAACTGGTTGCGGAGTGGTGCGAACTGGTCGCGGAGTGGTGCGAACTGGCTGCGGAGTGGCGCGAACTGGCTGTGGAGTGGTGCGAACTGGTTGCGGAGTGGAGCGAACTGGTTGCGGAGTGGTGCGAACTGGTTGCGGGGTGGTGCAAACTGGTTGCGGGGTCGTGCGAACTGGTTGCGGAGTGGTGCGAACTGGTCGCGGAGTGGTGCGAACTGGCTGCGGAGTGGCGCGAACTGGCTGTGGAGTGGTGCGAACTGGTTGCGGAGTGGAGCGAACTGGTTGCGGAGTGGTGCGAACTGGTTGCGGGGTGGTGCGAACTGGTTGCGGAGTGGTGCGAACTGGTTTCGGAGTGGTGCCAACTGGATGTGGAGAAGTACGAACTGGTTGCGGAGTGGTGCAACTGGCTGTAGAGTGGTGCGAACTGGTTGCGGAGTGGAGCGAACTGGTTGCGGAGTGGTGCGAACTGGTTGCGGGGTGGTGCGAACTGGTTGGGGAGTGGTGCGAGCTGGTTGCGGAGTGGTGCGAACTGGTTGCGGAGTGGTGTTAAATGGTTGTGAAGTAGTGCGAACTAGTTGCGGAGTGGTGCGAACTGGTTGCTAAGTGGTGCGAACTGGTTACAGATTGGTGCGAACTGGTTGCGGAGTGGTGCAAACTCGTTGCGGAGTGGTGCAAACTAGTTGCTGAGTGGTGCAAACTGGTTGCAGAGTGGTGTGAACTGGTTGCGGAGTGGTGCAAACTGGTTGCGGAGTGGTGTGAACCTGATGCGGAGTAGTGCGAACTGGTTGCGGAGTGCTGCGAACTGGCACCGGAGTGGTGCAAACACATTGGAGAGTGGTGCGAACTGGTTGTGGAGTGGTGCGAACTGGTTGCGGAGTAGTGCGAACTGGTTGTGGAGTGGTGCAAACTGGTTGTGGAGTGGTGCGAACTGGTTGCGGAGTGGTGCGAACTGGATGCAGAGTGGTGCGAAATGGTTGCGGACTGGTGCAAACTGGTTGCGGAGTGGTGCAAACTGGTTGCAGAGTGGTTCGAACTGGTTGCAGAGTGGTGCGAACTGGTTGCGGAGTGTTGCAAACTGGTTGCGGAGTGGTGCGAACTGGTTGCGGAGTGGTGCGAACTGGTTGCGGAGTGGAGTGAACATGTTGCGGAGTGGTGCGAAGTGGTTGCGGAGTGGTGCCAACTTGTTGCGGAGTGGTGCAAACTGGTGGCGGAGTTGTGCAAACTGGTTGCGGAGTGATTCGAACTGGTTGCGGAGTAATGCGGACTGGTTCCATAGTAGTGCGAACTGGTTGTAGAGTGGTGCAAACTGGTTGCGGAGTGGTGCAAACTTGTTGCGGAGAGGTGCGAACTGGTTGCGGAGTGGTTGCGCAGTGGTGCGAACTGGTTGCAGAGTGGTGCGAACTGGTTGTGAAGTGGTGCGAACTGGTTGCAGAGTGGTGCAAACTGGTTGTGGAGTTGTGCGAACTGGTTGCGGAGTGGTGTGAACTGGTTGTGGAGTAGTGCAAACTGGTTGCGGAGTGGTGTGAACGTGTCGCTAAGTGGTGCGAACTGGTTGCAGATTGGTGCAAACTGGTTGCGGATTAGTGCGAACTGGTTGCGAGGTGGTGCGAACTGGTTGTTGAGTGGTGAAAACTGGTTGCAGAGTGGTGCGAACTAGTTAGGGAGTGGTGCAAACTGGTTGCGGAGTGGTGCGAACTGGTTGCGGAGTAGTGCGAACTGGTTGTGGAGTGGTGCGAACTTCCCGCGGAGTGGTGCAAACGGGTTGCGGAGTGGTGCGAACTGGTTGTGGAGTGGTGCGAACTGGTTGCGGGATGGTGCCAACTGGTTGTGGAGTGGTGTGAACTGGTTGCGGAGTGGTGTGAACGTGTCGCGAAGTGGTGCGAACTGGTTGCGGGATGGTGCGAACTGGTTGCGGAGGGGTGCGAACTGGTTGCGGAGTAGTGCGAACTGGTTGCGAGGTGGTGCGAACTGGTTGCAGAGTGGTGCGAAGTACTTGCGGAGTGGTACGACGTGTTTGCAGAGTGGTACAAACCGGTTGCGGAGTGGTGGGAACTGGCTGTGGGGTGGTGCGAACTGGTTGCGGAATGGTGCGAACTGGTTGCGGAGGTGTGCAAACGGGTTGCGGAGTGGTGCGAACTGGTTGTGGAGTGGTGCGAACTGGTTGCGGGATGGTGCCAACTGGTTGTGGAGTGGTGTGAACTGGTTGCGGAGTGGTGTGAACTGGGTGCGGAGTGGTGCGAACGGGCTGCGGATTGGTGCGAACTGGTTGCGGACTGGTGCAAGCTGGTTGCAGAGTGGTGCGAACTGGTTGCAGAGTGGTGGGAACTGGTTGCGGAGTGGTGCGAACTGGTTAAGGAGTGGTGCGAACTGGTTGCGGAGTGGTGTGAACTGGTTGCACAGTGGTGTGAACTGGTTGCGGAGTTGTGCGAACTGGTTGCGGAGTGTTGCAAACTGGTTGCGGAGTGGTGGGAACTGGATGCAGAGTGGTGCGAACTGGTTGCGGAGTGGTGCTAACTGGTTGCCGAGTGGTGCAAACTGGCAGCAGAGTGATGCAAACTGGTTGCAGACTGGTGTGAACTGGTTGCGTAGTGGTGCGAACTGGTTTAGAAGTGGTGTGAACTGGTTGCGAAGTGGTTTGAGCTGGTTCCGCAGTGGAGCGAACTGGTTGCGAAGTGGTGCAAACTGGTTGCGGAGTGGTGCGAACTGGTTGTGGAGTGGTGTGAACTGGTTGTGTAGTGGTGCGAACTGATTGTGGAATGGTGCAAACTGGTTGCCAAGTGGAGCGAACTGGTTGCGGTGTGGTGGGAACTGGTTGCAGAGTGGTGCTAAATGGTTGCGGATTGGTGGGAACGTGTTGCCGAGTGGTGCGAACGGGCTGCGCAGTGGTGCGAACTGGTTGCACAGTGGTACAAACTGGTTGCGGATTGGTGCGAACTGGTTACGAAGTGGTTGTGAACTAGTTGCGGAGTGGTGCGAACTGGTTGGGGAGTGGTGCGAACTGGTTGCCGAGTGGTGCAAACTCGTTGCGAAGTGGTGTGAACTGGTTACGGAGTTGTGCGAACTGGTGGCGGAGTTGTGCGAGCTGGTTGCGGAGTGGTGCAAACTGGTTGGGGAGTGGTGCGAACTGGTTGCCGAGTGGTGCAAACTCGTTGCGAAGTGGTGTGAACTGGTGGCAGAGTTGTGCGAACTGGTGGCGGAGTGGTGCGAACTGGTTGCCGAGTGGAGCGAACTGGTTGCCGAGTGGTGCGAACTGGTTGCGGGGTGGTGCAAACTGGTCGCAGAGTGGTGCGCACTGGTTGCGGATTGGTGCGAACTGGTTGCGGAGTGGTGCGAACGGCCTGCGCATTGGTGCGAACGGGTTGCGGAGTGGTACGAACTGGTTGCGGAGTGGTGCGAACTGGTCGCGGAGTGGCGCGAACTGGCTGCAGAGTGGCGCAAACTGGCTGCCGAGTGGTGCAAACTGGTTGCGGATTGGTGGGAACTGGTTGTGGAGTTGTGCGAACTGGTTGCGGAGTGGTGCGAACTGGTTGCGGAGTGGTGCAAACTGGTCGCGGTGTGGTGCGAATTGGTTGCGGAGTGGTGCAAACTGATTGCGGAGTGGTGTGAACTGATTGCGGAGTGGTACGAACTGGTTGCGGAGTGGGTCCAACAGGTTGCGGAAGGGTGCGAAATGGTTGTGGAAGGCGCAAACTGGTTGCGGAGTGGTGCAAACTGGTTGCAGAGTGGTGCAAACTGGTTGCGGAGTGGTGCGAACTGGCTGCCGAGTGGTGTGAACTGGTTGTAGAGTGGTGCGAACTGGTTGCAAAGTGGTGCGAACTGGCTGCAGAGTGGTCTGAACTGGTTGTGGAGTGGTGCGAACTGGTTGTGGAGTAGTGCAAATCGGTTGCTAAGTGGTGCGAACTGGTCGCGGAGTGGCGCGAACAGGCTGCGTTGCGGCACTAACTGGGGGCGGAGTGGTGCAAACTGGTTGTGGAGTGGTGCACATTGGTTGCGGAGTGGTGCGAACTGGTTGAGCAGTGGTGCGAACTGGTTGCGGAGTGGTGCCAACTGCTTGCGGAGTGATGCAAACTGTTTGCGGAGTGGTGCGAACTGGTTGCGGAGTGGTGCGAACAGGATGCGGAGTGGTGCGAACTGGTTGCGGAGTGCTGCGAACTTGTTGCTGAGTGGTGCAAACTGGCTGCAGAGTGATGCAAACTGGTTGCGGACTGGTGCGAACTGGTTGTGGAGAGGTGCCAGCTGGTTGAGGAGTGGTGTGAACTGGTTGCTGAGTGGTTTGAGCTGTTTGCGGAGTGGTGCGAACTGGTTGCGGAGTGGTGCAAACTGGTTGCGGGGTGGTGCAAACTGGTTGTAGAGTGGTGCGAACTGGTTGCGGATTGGTGCGAACTGGTTGCGGAGTGGTGTGAACGGGCTGCGCAGTGGTGCAAACTGGTTGCGGAGTGGTACAAACTTGTTGCAGAGTGGTGCGAACTGGTTGAGGAGTGGCGCAAACTGGGTGCAGAGTGGCGCGAACTAGCTGCCGAGTGGTGCAAACGGGTTGCGGAGTGGTGCGAACTGGTTGTGGAGTTGTTCCGACTGGTTGCGGAGTGGTGCGAACTGGTTGCGGAGTGGTGCGAATTTGTTGCGGAGTGGTGTGAACTGGTTGTGGAAGGTGCGAACTGGTTGCGGAGTGGTGCGAACTGGTTGCGGAGTGGTGCGAACTGGTTGCGGAATGGTGCAAACTGGTTGCGGAGTCGTGCAAACTGGTTGCGGAGTGGTGCGAACGGGTTGCGGAGTGGTACGAACTGGTTGCAGAGTGGTGCGAACAGGTTGTGGAGTGGTGCGAACTGGTTGAGGAGTGGTGCGAACTGGTTGCGGAGTGGTGCAAACTGGTTGCGGAATGGTGCAAACTGGTTGCGGAGTCGTGCAAACTGGTTGCGGAGTGGTGCGAACGGGTTGCGGAGTGGTACGAACTGGTTGCAGAGTGGTGCGAACAGGTTGTGGAGTGGTGCGAACTGGTTGAGGAGTGGTGCGAACTGGTTGCGGAGTGGTGCGAATTTGTTGCGGAGTGGTGTGAACTGGTTGTGGAAGGTGCGAACTGGTTGCGGAGTGGTGCGAACTGGTTGCGGAGTGGTGCGAACTGGTTGCGGAGTGGTGCGAACTGGTTGTGGAGTGGTGTGAACTGGTTGCAGAGTGGTGCGAACTGGATGCGGAGTGGTGTGACCTGGTTGCGGAGTGGTGGGAACTGGTTGTGTAGTGGTGCGAACTGGAAGCGGAGTGGTGCGAACTGGCTGCGGAGAGGTGTGAACTGGTTGCGGAGTGGTGTGAACTGGTTGCCGAATGGTGAGAAAAGATTTTTTAGTTTTGCAAACTGGTCACAGAGTGGCGCCAACTGGCTGCGGAGTGCCGCGAACTGGCTCTGGAGTGGTGCAAACTGGTTGCGGAGTGGTGCAAACTGGTTGCGGAATGGTGCGAACTGGTTGTGGAGTGGTGCGAACTGGTTGCAGAGTGGTGCGAACTGGTTGCGGAGTGATGTGAACTGGTTGCAAAGTGGTGAGAACTGGATGCGGAGTGGTGTGAACTGGTCGTTGAGTGGTGCGAACTGGATGTTGAGTGGTGCGAACTGGTGGCGGAGGGGTGCGAACTGGCTGTGGAGTGGTCTGAACTGGTTGCGGATTGGTGCGAACTGGTTGCAGAGTGGTGCGAACGGGCTGCGAAGTGGTGCAAACTGGTTGCGGAGTGGTACGAACTGGTTGCGGAGTGGTGCAAACTGGTCGTGGATTGGCGCGAACTGGCTGCGGAGTGGCGCGAATTGGCTGTGGAGTGGTGCAACTGGTTGCGGACTGGTGCGAACTCGTTTCGAGGTTGTGCGAACTCGCCTTAGAGTGATGCAAACTGGTTGCAGACTGGTGTGAACTGGTTGCGTAGTGGTGGGAACTGGTTGAGCAGTGGTGTGAACTGGTTGCGGAGTGGTTTGAGTTGGTTGCGCAATGGGTCGAACTGGTTGCAAAGTGGTGCTAACTGGTTGCGGAGTGGTGGGAACTGGTTGTGGAGTGGTGTGAACTGGTTGTGGAGTGGTGCAAACTGATTGTGGAATGGTGCGAACTGGTTGCCAAGTGGAGCGAACCGGTTGCCGAGTGCTGCGAACTGGTTGCGGGGTGGTGCAAACTGGTTGCAGAGTGGTGCTAACTGGTTGCGGATTGGTGGGAACTTGTTGCGGAGTGGTGCGAACGGGCTGCGCAGTGGTACGAACTGGTTGCGGAGTGGTACGAACTGGTTGCGGAGTGCTGCAAACTGGTTGCGAAGTGGTTGTGAATTGGTTGCGGTGTGGTGCGAACTGATTGCGGCGTGGTGAGAACTGGTTGCTAAGTGGTGCAAACTCGTTGCGGAGTGGTGTGAACTGGTTGCGGAGTTGTGCAAACTGGTGGCGGAGTTGTGCGAACTGGTTGCGGAGTGGTTGGAACTGGATGCAGAGTGGTGTGAACTGGTTGGGGAGTGGTGCGAACTGGTTGCCGAGTGGTGCGAACTGGCTGTAGAGTGGTGCAAACTGCTTGCGGACTGGT
This sequence comes from Penium margaritaceum, assembly GCA_023375785.1. Lineage (NCBI taxonomy): Eukaryota > Viridiplantae > Streptophyta > Zygnematophyceae > Desmidiales > Peniaceae > Penium > Penium margaritaceum. The sequence goes on from SZWC01020350.1 coordinate 28,316, forward strand.
GTGAACTGGTTGCGGAGTGTTGCAAATTGGTTGAGCAGTGGTGTGAACTGGTTGCGGAGTGGTTTGAGCTGGTTGCGGAGTGGTGCGATCTGCTTGCAGAGTGGTGCGAACTGGTTGCGGAGTGGTGCGAACTGGTTGTGGAGTGGTGTGAACTGGTTGTGGAGTGGTGCGAACTGATTGCAGATGGTGCGAACTGGTTGCCGAGTGGAGCGAACTGGTCGCCGAGTGGTGCGAACTGGTTGCGGGGTGGTGCGAACTGAACGCAGAGTGGTGCGCACTGGTTGTGGATTGGTGCGAACTGGTTGCGGAGTGGTGAAAACGGGCTGCGCATTGGTGCGAACTGGTTGCGGAGTGGTACGAACTCGTTGCGGAGTGGTGCAAACTGGTCGCGGAGTGGCGCGAACTGGCTGCAGAGTGGCGCGAACTGGCTGCCGAGTGGTGCAAACTGGTTGCGGAGTGGTGGGAACTGGTTGTGGAGTTGTGCGAACTTGTTGCGGAGTGGTGCGAACTGGTTGCGGAGTGGTGCGAACTGGTTGCGGTGTGGTGGGAATTGGTTGCGGAGTGGTGCAAACTGATTGCGGAGTGGTGTGAACTGATTGCGGAGTGGTGCAAACTGGGTGCGGAGAGGGTCGAACAGGTTGCGGAAGGGTGCGAACTGGTTGTGGAAGGCGTGAACTGGTTGCGGAGTGGTGCAAAGTGGTTGCGGAGTGGTGCGAACTGGTTGCGGAGTGGTGCGAACTGGTTGCGGAGTGGTGCGAACTGGTTGCCGAGTGGTGCGAACTGGTTGTGGAGTGGTGCGAACTGGTTGCAATGTGGTGCGAACTGGCTGCAGTGTGGTCTGAACTGGTTGTGGAGTGGTGCAAACTGGTTGCGGAGTGGTGCGAATCGGTTGCTAAGTGGTGCGAACTGGTCACGGAGTGGCGCAAACTGGCTGCGGAGCTGTGCTAACTGGGTGCGGAGTGGTACAAACTGGTTGTGGAGTGTTGCAAACTGGTTGCGGAGTGGTGCGAACTGGTTGAGCAGTGGTGCGAACTGGTTGCGGAGTGGTGCCAACTGGTTGCGGAGTGATGCGAACTGTTTGCGGAGTGGTGCGAACTGATTGCGGAGTGGTACGAACTGGATGCAAAGTGGTGCGAACTGGTTGCGGAGTGGTGCAAACTTGTTGCTGAGTGGTGCCAACTGGCTGCAGAGTGGTGCAAACTGGTTGCGGACTGGTGCGAACTGGTTGCGGAGTGGTACGAACTGGTTGAGGAGTGGTGTCAACTGGTTGCTGAGTGGTTTGAGCTGGTTGCGGAATGGTGCGAACTTGTTGCGGAGTGGTGCAAACTGGTTGCGGGGTGGTGCAAACTGGTTGTAGAGTGGTGCAAACTGGTTGCGGATTGGTGCAAACTGGTTGGGGAGTGGTTGGAACGGGCTGCGCAGAGGTGCGAACTGGTTGCGGAGTGGTACGAAATGTTTGCAGAATGGTGCGAACTTGTTGCGGAGTGGCGCGAACTGGCTATGGAGTGGCGCAAACTAGCTGTTGAGTGGTGCAAACAGGTTGCGGAGTGGTGCGAACTGGTTGTGGAGTTCTGCGAACTGGTTGCAGAGAGGTGCGAACTGGTTGCGGAGTGGTGCGAACTGGTTGCGGTGTGGTGCGAATTGGTTGCGGAGTGGTGCAAACTGGTTGCAGAGTTGTGTGAATTTGTTGCAGCATGGTGCAAACTGGTTGCGAAGTGGTGCAAACTTGTTGCGGAGTGGTGTGTACTGGTTGTAGAAGGTGCGAACTGGTTGCGGAGTGGTGCGAACTGGTTGCGGTGTGGTGCGAATTGGTTGCGGAGTGGTGCAAACTGGTTGCAGAGTTGTGTGAATTTGTTGCAGCATGGTGCAAACTGGTTGCGAAGTGGTGCAAACTTGTTGCGGAGTGGTGTGTACTGGTTGTAGAAGGTGCGAACTGGTTGCGGAGTGGTGCGAACTGGTTGCTTAGTGGTGCGAACTGGTTGCGGAGTGGTGCGATCTGGTTGTGGAGTGGTGTGAACTGGTTGCAGAGTGGTGCGAACTGGATGCGGAGTGGTGTGACCTGGTTGCGGAGTGGTGCGAACTGGTTGTGTAGTGGTGCGAACTGGTAGCGGAGTGGTGCGTACTGTTTGCGGAGTGGTGTGAACTGGTTGCGGAGTGGTGTGAACTGGTTGAGGAATGGTGTGAACAGGTTGCTGAGTGGTGCAAACTGGTCGCAGAGTGGCACGAACTGGCTGCGGAGTGCCGCGAACTGGCTGTGGAGTGGTGCAAACTGGTCGCGGAGTGGTGCAAACTGGTTGCGGAATGGTGGGAACTTGTTGCGGAGTGGTGCGAACTGGTTGCAGAGTGGTGCGAACTGGTTGCGGAGTGGTGTGAACTGGTTGCAAAGTGGTGAGAACTGGATGCGGAATGGTGTGAACTGGTCGTTGAGTGGAGCGAACTGGTTGTTGAGTGGTGCGAACTGGTGCCGGGGGTGCAAACTGGCTACGGATTGGTGTGAACTGGTTGCGGATTGGTGCGAACTGGTTTCAGAGTGGTGCGAACGGGCTGCGGAGTGGTGCAAACTGGTTGCGGAGTGGTACGAACGGGTTGCAGAGTGGTGCAAACTGGTCGTGGAGTGGCGCGAATTGGCTGTGGAGTGGCGCGAATTGGCTGTGGAGTGGTGCAACTGGTTGCGGACTGGTGCGAACTGGTTTCGGGGTTGTGCAAACTGGTTGCGGAGTGGTGTGAACTGGTTGCGGAGTGGTGTGAACTGGTTGCGGAATGGTGCAAATTGGTTGCGCAGTGGTGCAAACTGGTTGCGGAGTGGTGTGAACTGGTTGTGGAGTGGTGCGAACGGGTTGTGGAGTGGTCCGAACTGGTTGCGGAGTGGTGCAAACTGGTTGCGGAGTGGTGTGAACTCGTTGCGGAGTGGTGCAAAATGGTTGCAGAGTGGTGCGAACTGGTTGCGGAGTGGTGCGAACTGGTTGCGGAGTGGTGTGAATGGGTTGCAGAGTGGTTCGAACTGGATGCGGAGTGGTGTGAACTCGTTGTGGAGTGGTGCGAACTGGTGTGGAGTCGTGGAACTGGTGGCGGAGTGGTGCGAACTGGTTGCGGAGTGATGTGAACTGGCTGCGGATTGGTGTGAACTGGTTGCAGAGTTGTGTGAACTAGTTGCGGAGTGGTGCGAACTGGTTGCGGAGTGGTGCGAACTGGTTCCAGAGTGGTGCGAACTGGTTGCGGAGTAGTGTGAACGGGTTGCAGAGTGGTGCGAACTGGATGCCGAGTGGTGCGAACCGGTTCCGGAGTGGTGCGAACTGGTTGCTAATGGTGCAAACTGGTCGAGGATTGGCGCGAACTGGCTGCGGAGTGGCGCGAACTGCCTGCGGAGTGGTGCAAACTGGTTGCGGCTAGTGTTGCTCTCAAGACAACGGACAACGCCAGAACATTGTTAACAACGAGCAACGTTGTAGTCAGCCTCAGTCACAACGTTGTTAATACTGTCATTATGGTGGTTTTAGTGGCAAAAGGCAGGGCAAGTACCAACATGCAGATTTTCCACGTTGTTCATTTGCAGATACATAAAATCTAGCATTTATTGACACTTCCTACATTTCAACACTACAGTATTATCACAATTGCACACTTCCTACCACTTCTGTACTTTTGCCCTTGAGCATGGTTATGCACATCTCCAAGCATGATGTTATCACATCTCACTTCAGCGTGAAGAGCATCAAAATACTTCGAAGTAGACAAAAAGCTTTGGCCAACATGTGTACAAGATCAGCAGTCACACATAGCAAAGATGAATACATGAGATGAAAAAACATAGAATTTTCACACTTTGCTCGTTTTTTTCACATAGCTGACTACTTCCTGCCACGTGCACGCTTAGCAGGCTTCTCTACTCCATTGCCACGCTTGGTTCCTGATGCACTGATGGGTGCCATGGCACCATCAACTACAGGAGGTGCTCTAGCATCAGGGGAAGTAGTGCCTGCTGCCATTGCACTGCCAGTAGCAGCTTGAATGCTTGCCATTTGTGCACTGGTAGATGCCACAGCACTGCCCTCTGCTGCTGCTGGAGTCTGTATAGCTTCTGCTGGGCTCCCTTCATCATCTTCTGGCATCCCTGCATCTGTTGGTGCTTGATTCCCTGCATCAGCTGCTGCCGGTGTTGCCTTTGCTGCCCCAGTCTGGCTGCTGGGACCTTACTGGTCGTCTGAGGTAGCTGTTGGTGTTTCCTCCCGCATGCGCACTCGCCGAGCATGCGGCAACATGGGGTTGTCCACCATGACACGAAAATTTGCCATCACTTTAATGACATCATCATCAGCTTCCATTGCATCATCCTCTTCTCCCTCGTCCTCCCCTTCATCACTGCTGCTGCCCTCATCATCCTCAGTATGCAGTAGCTCCACCTCTCCTCCCACCTCCACAATCTCACCATCATCCTCGCTCTCTTCCCCATCATCAACTTCACTTGCTGTGTCAGCTACTGCCACAAGGCGTGCTGCCGCTCGACTACCACTTTTGCCGTAGTGCTTCCAAAAACGCACATTGTAGCGCACCAGCAACTCCAACGTCCTCACCAGGAGGCGGTTCCTATGAGCAGTGTGAATGAGCTCATGCATGGAAAAAAACGCTCACACTCTGAGGAGGAGCGGGGCTGGGAAAGCACCCGCAAAGCCAAGTCACGCAGCACAGGCATACAGTGCATGTGATTCACGTGCCACTCAACAGGTGTCATGCTCCGGCACTGTACTTTTCAACTGCAGCAACTGCCTTTGCGTTCTTTGATGCAGTCACGCTCGGCACTGGGTTGAGCATCACCTGCCCCCTCTGAAATGCATCAATCTCCTTCAGCAGGGTGTCATGCTTGTCTACTGGCACCATTGCGTCTACAACTGCCTGCCATGCCTGCATGGTTGCAGAGTCCAGAGACAGGTCATTGCCAAAGTGCTCAGGATGCAAGCGCCTAGCACCAGCATAGAGCGGGCAGGCCATGTCCTTAGTCCAGCGTGCATTCAGCCTTGTCAGAGCAAACTNCAACTGCAGCAACTGCCTTTGCGTTCTTTGATGCAGTCACGCTCGGCACTGGGTTGAGCATCACCTGCCCCCTCTGAAATGCATCAATCTCCTTCAGCAGGGTGTCATGCTTGTCTACTGGCACCATTGCGTCTACAACTGCCTGCCATGCCTGCATGGTTGCAGAGTCCAGAGACAGGTCATTGCCAAAGTGCTCAGGATGCAAGCGCCTAGCACCAGCATAGAGCGGGCAGGCCATGTCCTTAGTCAAACAGAGGTACCTTGTCGACTGGGCTGAGTAGAGCTCACACGGCTGGCCGGGGTTGATGACTGCTGCCAGGCTGGGCATCCTCATCGTCACTGTCTGGTTTCAAGGTCACCCTAGCTGCTGCTGCTGTCGTCTGCTTCTCCAGTTTCTCCCACAGCTTCACCCACGCGACCGGCTTGTCTTTGGTACCCCATTTTGGCCCGAGCCCCTTGTACAGAAGTTCTTTGTGCGGCTTCCATCCGGCCGGTGGTGGCTGCTCGCGCTCTAGGCCAAGCACGCCTCGGCACGTTGGTGGAACATGGGGGCACTTGCCGATGCTGCTGCTATCTCCAGCGAAGTGACCGCGGATGCGGTCGCAGCACCCAGACTTGATGGTGCCGTAGGAACCGCACCTCCACCCTGCTTTCTTGGACTTGGTTGGGTATGGCTCGCAGTGCTTGCTGAGTTCTTTTGTCAGGTAGTCCCCCGATACCTGACGCTTCCGTGGAGGATTCCATCGGGAGGCATCAAATGGCTCGGTGACTGCGGATGGATTGGGGGACTGACGGTCCCTGCAGTACTAGATGCTCCCCTGGAGGACTGTGAAGATGACGGGGTCTGATGGGTTTGCATCCTGAGACGTTGTCGCACACCAAGTGCCAAACGAAACTTGGTGTGCAACGCTGACGGCGAAGAGAAGGGCAGTGACTTACTGCCAACAAAGCTCTTTCACCCCTCCAGACGACGCTTCCATGGACACACGGGTGCTGCACTGCGGCACGTCACTTCACCAATGGACGCGACGCTGAGGTTGATGATTTCATGACAGCATTGTGGCCATACACGCAGCAGGCCTGATCGATGTGGCATCGACAACAGCGATGCATGACCATCCATTTTCGAGAAATCCAAGGATCGTGGGAGTGCACGAACTTAGTTTTCTTTTCCGTTGAAACCTACGGGTAGCATGAAATATGGACTGCATCAAAGCAGCAATACTTCGACACAGTATGTCGAAACCCGTTTTCAAATCCTACAAAAAATGTTAAAAAAATCTTCGTGGATAAATTGAGCGTAGTGCTTGAGGGGCGTCCAGCTGTACATTGCACTCGATAGGATGCAAGCAGCTATTCGTTCGTTCATGTCCTTTCCACCCAAAGCAGCCAATGCATGGGCTACAACAGCTGACGTGTACCATGCAAGCATGCCAGGCATGCAGTGCATGCCACAGCAGTAACTGTAGCAACACTTAACGATTTTGGTACCAAGAGTGAATGAGTCGGCTCCGAGGTCCATTTTTTGGTCCTTGTGTTTTTCCCGTTTTCCAAAGTGTTAGGGGTGTGTGTGGCAAAATGCCCGTTTTCGGCAACCCGGGGTCACCATTAGCCCTACAACACAACGTAGCAACAACGTTGTAGAACGTTGCTACGTTGTCGTTGTATGGCTCCTACAATGAACAACGAGAGCAACACTGGTTGCGGAGTGGTGCGAACTGGTTGCGGAGTGGTGGGAACAGGTTGCGGAGTTGTGCGAACTAGTTGCGGAGTGGTGCGAACTGGTTGCGGAGTGGTGCGAACTGGTTCCAGAGTGGTGCGAACTGGTTGCGGAGTAGTGCGAACGGATTGCAGAGTGGTGTGAACTGGTTCCAGAGTGGTGCGCACTGGTTGCGGGGTGGTGCGAACTGGTTGCAGAGTGGTGTGAACTGGCTGCGGAGTGGTGCGAACTGGTTGTGGAGTGGTGCAAACTGGTTGCGGAGTGGTGCGAACTGGTTCCGGAGTGGTGCGAACTGGTTGCGGAGTCGTGCGAACTGGTTGCAGAATGGTGCGAACTGGTTGCAAAGTGGTGCAAACTGGTTGCGGAGTTGTGCACATAGGTTGCAGAGTGGTGCCAACTGGTTGCAAAGTGGTGCGATCAGGTTGCCGACTGGTGCCAACTCGTTGTGGTAGTCGCGAACTGGTTGTGGAGTGGTGCGAACTGGTGGTGGAGTGGTGCAATCTGGTTGCGCAGTGGTGTGAACTGGTTGCAGGGTGGTGCGAACTGGTTGCGGAGTGGTGTGAACTGGTAGCGGAATGGTGCGAACTGGTTGCCGAGTGGTGCGAACTGGTTGTGGAGTGGTGCGAACTGGTTACGGAGTGGTACAAACTGGCTGCGGAGTGGTGTGCACTGGTTGTGGAGTGGTGCGAACTGGTTGCGGAGTGGTGCAAACGGGTTCTGGAGTGGTGCGAACTGGTTGCGGAGTGGTGCAAACCGGTTGCGGAGTGGTGTGAACTGGTTGCAGAGTGGTGCAAACTGGTTGCGGAGTGGTGCGAACTGGTTCCGAAGTGGTGCGAACTGGTTGTGGAAGGCGCGAACTGGTTGCGGAGTGGTGCGAACTGGTTGCGCAGCGGTGCGAACTGGTTGCGGAGTGGCTCGAACTGGTTGCGGAGTGGTGTGAACTGGTTGCAGAGTGGTGCGAACTGGATGCGGAGTGGTGTGAACTGGTTGCGGAGTGGTGCGAACTGTATGTGGAATGGTGCACCTGTTGGCGGAGTGGTGCGAACTGGCTGCGGAGTGGTGAGAACTGGTTGCGGAGTGGTGTGAACTGGTTGTGGAGTGGTGCGAACTGGTTGCTAAGTGGTGCGAACTGGTCGCGGAGTGGCGCAAGCTGGCTGCGGAGTGGCGCGAACTGGCTGTGGAGTGGTGCAAACTGGTTGTGGAGTGGTGCAAACTGGTTGCCGAGTGGTGCGATCTGGTTGCAGAGTGGTGGAAACTGGTTGCGTAGTGGTGCAAACTGTTTCCGGAATGGTGCGAACTGGTTGTGGAGTGGTGCAAACAGGTTGCGGATTGGTGCAAACTGGTTGTGGAGTGGTGTGAAATGGTTGCGGAGTGATGCAAACTGGTTGCGAAGTGGTGCGAACTGGTTGTGGAGTGATGTGAATTGGTTGGGGAGTGGTGCAAACTGGTTGCGGAATGGTGTAAACTGGTTCCAGAGTGGTGCGAACTCGTTGGGGAGTAGTGCAAACTGGTTGTAGAGTGGTGCGATCTGGCTGCAGAGTACAGCGAACTGGTTGCTGAGTGGTACACACTGGTTGCGAAGTTGTGCGAACTGGTTGCGCAGTGGAGCGAACTGGTTGGGGAATGGTGCGAACTGGTTGTGGAGTGGTGCGAACGGGTTGCGGAGTGGTGCAAACTTGTTGTGGAAGGCGCGAACTGGATGCGGAGTGGTGCGAACTGGTTTCAGAGTGGTGCGAACTGGTTGCGGAGTGGTGCAAACGGATTGCAGAGAGGTGCAAACCGATTGCGGAGTGGTGTGAACTGGTTGCGGAGTGGTGGGAACTGGTTGCGGAGCGGTGCGAAGTGGTTGACGGGTGGTGCGAACTGGTTATGGAGTGGTGCTAACCGGTTGCGGAGTGGTGCGAACTGGTTCTGGAGTGGTTCGAACTGGTTGTGGAGTGGTGCGAACAGGTTGCGGAGTGGTGGGACTGGTTTCAGAATGATGGATATGAGGATGCCAGAAAGTGACCTAAACAGGTTTCTCGATAAAAATCATCTGGCATGTGTCTTGCGTAGAGGGTATTTCACATGTTCCAACGCACTTTACGGAACTCAATTCGGAGTCCGTTTAAGTGAGATATGGATTTCCAAATTTTGGAGATCATGGGTCGGGTTCAAGTGACGACCTGAGTACTTTGAGCTCAAAAGGCGGCAGGATTATTGGCCAGGACGGCTGAGAGCGGCCTTCGAGGAGAGAAGATGCCTGGAGGACATCCTGGAGACTTTAAAGAAGGACCATTCCACGATCATTGGTCGTGCAGGTCGTGCAAGGCATAATTCTCATGTGTGACAAGGTGACTGTCGCTCATCCTACTAGGCTAGGAGAGTGTGCTATAGGGTCAATTTTGACAGAGTATATCTCAGTGCTCCCTTGGCCAAATGAGGCATATAAGGGCTTGTTAAGAAGCTGTAATGATGTTCTTTCTCAATAAAGGGTCGATTCAGACATTTGTGTTCTCTGCAAACCTCCATTTGCTTCTGTAATTTATGTCTGTGCAACCTGTAACTCCCTCTCACAAACAGTTGGTCCTGCCTAGGCGGCTCGTAGTGAGCTTGATCACCTCCCTGAGGGCTGCCCCAGTTTCCATCAGTGGCATCAGAGCTAGAACAAGGCTTTGCCTCATCCTTGAGGCATTCGTTACACCCTGTTGTGTGAAAGAGTCGTCTGGGGGCTGAACGTTGCACTACCATTGCGACATCCGCTTCTGTGGTAGCGGGTGTCAACATCGGCAAGTTCGAAGGCAGGAATTTCTTCAACTGGAGCAACAACAAGAAGATGGTGCTGATGGAGAAGGGTCTCTGGAGCCAGGTGGATGAGAAAGAGAAGGAACGAGTAGAAGTCTCCCTCTCTCCTGGTGAGGCGTGTACCTACCGCGAGGAGCGTGACCGCGCCCTCACCACTATCTACCTCCACCTTGCCAAACGACAGCAACTCCTTGCCCGTGGCATCCTCACACCAAAGGAGGTTTGGAAAAAGCTTGAGTCCACCTATGCCCTCAAGTCAATCCTCATGAACATGTAGCTGCGTCGTCGCTTTCACACCGTGAAGATGGATGAGTTCAGATCCATGATTGACTACATCAACATGGTGAAGTCTTTGTCTGACCAGCTGGCTGCAATTGAGGACCCTGTCAAGGAGCATGTGCTCATGCTAACCATCCTCTCTGGCCTTCCTAGCAGCTACACTCCTCTCATTGTTGCCCTCGACCAGCGCAATGACAAGGTCTACCCCAATGATGTGGAGGAGAGCCTGTTGTTTGAGGAGGAGCGGCGCAATGGAGAGGAGGGCGGAAGCGGACTGGACGGCGCTCTCATCTCCAACATTGGTCATGGGGGTGGTGCTGCACCAACCAAGGGCGATGGCGGAGGAGGGAAGAAGAAGGGGCACTGCCACTACTGTAAGAAGTCGGGCCATTGGGCGCACGAATGTCGGAAGAAGAAGGCGGAACTTGCGGCTGGAGTGGGAGCGGGAATGGAGTCCGACGCTTCCGCAAATGCAGCAGATTGGGAGAGTGGATTCATGACCACCATCCGGGTCCTGCATGTCTCTGACCACACCACCTTGTTCTAGATCATCGACTCGGGAGCCACGTGGCACATGTCGTGTTGCTGAGAGTGGTTTGTGGTCTACACTGCCACCGAGCCTCGTTGGGTGTACATGGGGAACAACCATGTGCAGATGGCGGTTGGGGAGGGTGAGATTGTCTTTTGTGCTTCCGTTGAGGGTAAGTAGGTGGAACGTCGTGTGAAGGGGGTTCTCCATGTTCCGGGGCTGGCAGCTAACCTCCTCTCTGTCTCATCTCTCATCTCCAAAGGCATGCAGGTTTGCTTTGAGAATGGTGGCTGTACCATCTCTGCCAGTGCAGGCCGTGTGCTTGCAAAAGCACTCGGTTGTGTGAACTGGTTGCGGGGTGGTGCGAACTGGTTGCGGAGTGGTGTGAACTGGTAGCGGATTGGTGCGACCTGGTTGCCGAGTGGTGCAAACTGGTTGTGGAGTGGTGCGAACTGGTTGCGGAGTGGTGCGAACTGGCTGCGGAGTTGTGTGAACTGGTTGTGGAGTGGTGCAAACTGGTTGCGGAGTGGTGCAAACTGGTTCCGGAGTGGTGCGAATTGGTTGCGGGGTGGTGCAAACTGGTTGCGGAGTGGTGTGACCTGGTAGCAGCGTGGTGCGAACTGGTTGCGGAGTGGTGCGAACTGGTTGCAGAGTGGTGCGAACTGGTTGTGGAAGGCGCCAACTGGTTGCGGAGTGGTGCGGACTGGTTGCGGAGTGGTGCGAACTGGTTGCAGAGTGGTGCGAACTGGTTGCGGAGTGGTGCAAACTGGTTGCGGAGTGGTGCGAACTGGTTGTGGAGTGGTGCGAACTGGTTGCGGAGTGGTGTGAACTGGTTGCGGAGTGGTGCGAACTGGTTGCGGAGTGGTGCGAACTGGTTGCGGAGTGGCGCGAACTGGTTGCGGACTGGTGTGAACTGGTTGCAGAGTGATGCGAACTGAATGCGGAGTGGTGTGAACTGGTTGCGGAGTGGTGCGAACTGTATGTGGAGTGGTGCGAACTGGTGGCGTAGTGGTCCGAACTGGCTGCGGAGTGGTGAGAACAGGTTGCGGGGTGGTGTGAACTGATTGGTGCGAACTGGTTGCTACGTGGTGCGAACTGGTCGCAGAGTGGCGCGAACTGGCTGCGGAGTGGCGCGAACTGGCTGCGGAGTGGTGCAAACTGGTTATGGAGTGGTGCAAACTGGTTGCCGAGTGGTGCAAACAGGTTCCGTAGTGGTGCGAACTGGTTGTGGAGTACTGCAAATTGGTTACGGAGTGCTGGGAACTGGTTGCAGAGTGGTGGGAACTGGTTCTAGAGTGGTGCAAACTGGTTGCGGATTGGTGCAAACTGGTTGTGGAGTGGTGCGAACTGGTTGCAAACTGGTGCAAACTGGTTGCGAAGTGGTGCGAACTGGTTGTGGAGTGGTGTGAACTGGTTGCGGAGTGGTGCGAACTGGTTGCGGAGTGGTGCGAATTGGTTCCAGAGTGGTGCGAACTTGCTGCGGAGTAGTGCGCACTGGTTGTAGAGTGGTGCGATCTGGCTGCATGATGCAGCGAACTGGTTGCTGAGTGGTACGAACGGGTTGCCAAGTTGTGCGAACTGGTTGCGGAGTGGTGCGAACTGGTTGGGGAGTGGTGCGAACTGGTTGTGGAGTGGTGTGAACTGGTTGCGGAGTGGTGCGAACTTGTTGTGGAAGGCGCAAACTGGTTGCGGAGTGGTGCAAACTGGTTTCAGTGTGGTGTGAACTGGTTGCGGAGTGGTGTGAACTGGTTGCGGAGAGGTGTAAACTGGTTGCGGAGTGGTGCGAACTGGTTGCGGAGTGGTGGGAACTGGTTGCGGAGCGGTGCGAACTGGTTGAGGGGTGGTGCGAACTGGTTACGAAGTGGTGCTAACTGGTTGCGGAGTGGTGCGAACTGGTTGTGGAGTGGTGCGAACTGGTTGTGGAGCGGTGCGAACAGGTTGCGCAGTTGTGGGACTGGTTTTGGAGTGATGGATATGAGGATGCCATATGGTGAAAAAAACAGGTCGCTCTTTAAAATCATCTGGCATCATAGTTGCATAGACGATATTTCACAGGTTCCAACGCAGTTTACGGAACTCAATTCCGAGTCCGTTTAAATGAGATATGGATTTCCAAAGTTTGGAGATCATGGGTTGGGTTCAAGTGACGACCTGAGTACTTTGAACTCAAAAGGCGGCAGGATTATTGGCCAGGACGGCTGAGAGCGGCCTTCAAGGAGAGAAGATAGCTGGAGGACGTCCAGGAGACTTTAAAGAAGGCCATTCCATGGTTATTGGTCGTGCAGGTCGTGCAAGGCATAATTCTCATGTGTGACAAGGTGACTGCCGATCATCCCGCTAGGCTAGGAGAGTGTGCTATAGGGTCAATTTTGACAGAGTATATCTGAGTGCTCCCTTGGCAACATGAGGCACATAAGGTCTTGTTAGAAAGCTGTGATGATTTAATTTCTTAATCAAGGGTCGATTTAGACATTTGTAGTCTCTGCAGACCTCCATTTGCTTCCGTAAGTTATGTCTGTGCATCCTGTAACTCCCTCTCACAATCAGTTGGTCCTGCCTAGGCGGCTCGTAGTGAGCTTGATCACCTGCCTGAGGGCTGCCCCAGTTTCCATCAGTGGCATCAGAGCTAGAACAAGGCTTTGCCTCATCCTTGAGGCATTCGTTACACCCTGTTGTGTGAAAGAGTCGTCTGGGGGCTGAACGTTGCACTACCATGGCGACATCCGCTTCTATGATGGCGGGTGTCAACATCGGCAAGTTCGAAGGCAGGAATTTCTTCAACTGGATCATCAACAAGAAGATGGTGCTGATGGAGAAGGGTCTCTGGAGCCAGGTGGATGAGAAAGAGAAGGAACGAGCAGAAGGCTCCCTCTCTCCTGGTGAGGCCCGTACCTACAGCGAGAAGCGTGACCGCGTCGTCGCCACTATCTACCTCCACCTCGCCAAACGGCAGCAACTCCTTGTCCGTGGCATCCTCACGCCAAAGGAGGTTTGGAAAAAGCTTGAGTCCACCTATGCCCTCAAGTCAATCCTCATTAACATGTAGCTGCGTCGTCGCTTTCACACCGTGAAGATGGATGAGTTCAGCTCCATGATTGACTACATCAACATGGTGAAGTCTCTGTTTGACCAGCTGGCTGCAATTGAGGACCCTGTCGAGGAGCATGTGCTCATGCTAACCATCCTCTCTGGCCTTCCTAGCAACTACACTCCTCACATGGTTGCCCTCGACCAGCGCAGTGACAAGGTCTCCCTCAATGATGTGGAGGAGAGCCTGTTGTTTGAGGAGGAGCGGCGCAAGGGAGAGGACGGCGGAAGCGGACTGGACGGCGCTCTCATCTCCAACATTGGTCATGGGGGTGGTACTGCACCAACCAAGGGCGATGGCGGAGGAGGGAAGAAGAAGGGGCACTGCCACTACAGTAAGAAGTCGGGCCATTGGGCGCGCGAATGTCAAAAGAAGAAGGCGGAACTTGCGGCTGGAGTGGGAGCGGGAAAGGATTCCGACGCTTCTGCAAATGCAGCAGATTGGGAGAGTGGATTCATGACCACCATCCGCGTCCTGCATGTCTCTGACCACACCACCTTGTTCTAGATCATTGACTCGGGAACCACGTGGCACATGACGTGTTGCTGAGAGTGGTTTGTGGTCTACACTGCCATCGAGCCTCGTTGGGTATACATGGGGGACAACCATGTGCAGATGGCGGTTGGGGAGGGTGAGATTGTCTTTTGTGCTTCCGTTGAGGGAAAGTAGGTGGAACGTCGTGTGTTCTCCATGTTCCGGGGCTGGCAGCTAACCTCCTCTCTGTCTCATCTCTCATCTCCAAAGGCATGTAGGTTTGCTTTGAGAATGGTGGCTGTACCATCTCTGCCAGTGCAGGCCGTGTGCTTGCAAAAGCGAACGAAGAGGACGGTCTCTACTGTCTCTATGTGGCGTCGGAGAAGGAAGCCGACTCAACGTTGGCGGCGAGAGTGGAAAAACACGACATCGGCCTGTGGCACCGCCGGCTCGGTCACCTCGGCTTTGGCGTCATCATCTCCATGCAGCAGATGGTTCGCGGCCTGGAGCTCAAGGGGATGAAGCAGCCTGGTGCATCGGCTTGTGAGAGCTGCATTCAAAGGAAGCAAGCCTGTGCTCCTTTCACGGGGGAAGGGAAGGGGGCGGTTGAACTTCTCTCTCTCTCGTTCACTCTGATTTATGTGGTCCCATGCCATCACAATCCTTGTCCGGCAAATTGTACTTTGTCACGTTCATTGATGACAAGTTGAGGAAGACATGGGTTTCGTTCGTGGCTGGCAAGGATGAGTACATTGATGCTTTCAAGGTGTAGATTTCTGATGCACAGAATGAGAGTGGCAGGCGGTTGAAGGTGCTTCACATCGATGGTGGAGGAGAGTACCTCTCCAACGACTTCCGCACCTTCCTCAAGTGTCGCGGGATCAGGCACAAGATCACCCCACCTGGAACACCGCAGCTGAACGGTGTAGCTGAACGCGTGAACCGCACAATCATGGAGCGTGTTCGCAGCATGCTCCAAGACGCGGAGCTCCCGCCAACCTTTTGGGCGGAAGCGGTCAACACCGCCGTGTACCTGAAAAACCGGAGCCCTACACGCGCCGTACTGTTGATGACACCGGAGGAGGCGTGGACGGGACACAAGCCAACAGTGACGCACCTGAAAGTCTTCGGGTTTAAAGCATTTGTGCACGTGCCTGCCAACAGCCGTAACAAGCTGGATGCAAAGTCGGTGAAGGCTACCTTTCTCGGCTATGACACCATTGGATACCGCCTCTACAACCTTGCCGCACGCAAAATCGTCCGCAGCCATGACGTGGTCTTTCAAGAGGACGTGAAAGGATGGACTTGGAGCCCTATGTCTGGAGTTCCACTTGCTCTCGCACTTGCACTTGAAGTGGGAGACAAACCAGTAGTAGAAGAGGGCAGTACGGAAGATGGCGGTTATAGCAGCAATGACAAGGAGGAGGAGGGAGCTGAGAAGGAGAAGGAGCCAGCAGCCAAATCTGATGAGGAGGAGCAGCAAAGCAATGAACAGCAGCTGCCACGCCGGTCCGCACGTATCAACAAAGGTGCGAAGGACAGTGGGGAGCAGCTACGGCGGTCCGAGATGATCGCAGAGAAGCAGACGCAAAATGGGGAGCGGCTGAACCTGTGCACCGCTCCGCCACCAACAGATTTATTTGACCTCAAACTCCTCTTCCTCACCGTCAATGATGGCCCAGCCACATTTGCTGAAGCCATGGGCAGCGCCAAGGTGGCAGATTGGCGTGCCGCAGCAGATGAGGAGTATGGTGCGCTCATGAAAAACGGCACCTGGACTCTTGAGGAGGCTCCACGTGGCTGCCGGGTGACCGTGTACCGGTGGATCTTCAAGCGCAAGTGTGGTGCGGATGGTAAGGTGCTCAGGTATAAAGCACGGCTGGTTGCAAAAGGGGTATGCGCAGACTGAGGGTGAGGATTACAATGAGATATTTGTACCTGTCGAAAGTTCCCATCCATCCGAGCGATCCTCGCTCTTGCTGTTGCTATGGACTGGGAGCTGCACCAAATGGATGTGACGTGTGCATTTCTGAATGGTGACCTCGAGGAGGATGTGTACATTTCTGAGCAGCCGGAGGGGTATGTGGTGCAAGGGAAGGAGGAACTGGTTTGCAAGCTTGTGTACGCCCTCTACGACCTAATGCAAGCACCGCGTGCATGGCACCACAAGATGGATGAGCACCTGTCTGGCCTTGGCTTTGTGCGCAGTGAAGCTGACCATGCACTCTATGGAAAAACGCAAGAGGCAAGCCAGGTCATCATCTTGCTCTATGTTGATGACCTGCTCATTGCATCTGACTCCAAGTCTCTTTTGGACGATGTGAAGCAGTCCCTTGCTTCCAGGTTCGACATGAAAGACATGGGCGAGCTCAGCTACTACCTTGTCCTTCAGGTCAAGCGCGACCGGCAGCAGCAGACTTTGGAGTTGTTGCAGAGTACGTACGTGAGCAACATCATCAAGCGCATCAATATGGCAGGAGCACCCAAGGTCGCAACACCAATGGAAGTGGGAGCGAAACTGAGCACGAAGCAGACTCCCCGCGGTATGCAAGAGAGCAGCCGCATGGAAGCAGTGCCATACCAAGCAGCAGTTGGGAGCCTCCTGTACGCAGCAGTCGGCACGCGCCTCGACATCAGCCAAGCAGTGGGAGTGCTCAGCAAGCTTTGCGCAAATCTGGGCGTGCCGCATTGGGAGGCGGTTAAGAGTGCGCTGCGCTACCTCGACGGCAGCAGCAGCCTTTGCTTCACCTTCAACAGCAACAACAGTCCCATCCTCATTGGCTACAGCGACACAGATTGGGGAGGTGACCTGGACACAAGGAGGTCGACCAGTGGGTTCGTGTTTGTGCTCGGGGGAGGTGCAATCAGCTGGAGGAGCAAGAAGCAAGAGTCCGTTGCCCTCTCCTCCACCGATGCAGTGTACATCGCCCTGAGTGAAGCAGCAAAGGAAGCCGTGTGGCTGCATGAGCTGCTAGCAAGCCTTGTTCAGCAACAGACCACAGCCACCACCATTTAGTATGACAACATGAGCGCCATTGCTCTGACGAAGAACGCCGAGTTTCACGCATGCACCAAGCACATGGACCTACAGTACCACTTCATCCGCAAGCTCGTGGCAAAGCAGGTGGTGCAGGTCAAGTTCTGCCCTTCAAGCATGATGTTGGCAGACTTCTTGACCAAGCGTTGGCAGCACATTGCTTTCAGCAGCTGAGGGGACAGTGTGGACTTGTGTGATTTTTATTCTCGCAAAGTGGGAGAATGATGGATACAAGGATGCCAGAAAGTGACTAAAATAGGTTGCTCGATAAAAATAATCTGGCACCATAGTTGCATAGAGCATGTTTCACAGGTTCCAACGCACTTACAGAACTCAATTCGGAGTCTGTTTAAGTGCGATATGGATTTCCAAAGTTTGGAGATCATGGGTCGGGTTCAAGTGACGACCTGAGCACTTTGAGCTCAAAAGGCTGCAACATTATTAGCCAGGAAGGCTGAGAGCGGCCTTCAAGGAGAGAAGACGGCTGGAGGACATCCATGAGACTTTAAAGAAGGACCATTCCACCATTATTGGTCTTGCGGGTCGTGCGAGGCATAATTCTCATGTGTGAAAATGTGACTGCCGCTCATCCCGCTAGGCTAGGAGAGTGCTAGAGGGTAAACTTTGACAAAGTAGATCTCAGTGCTCCCTTTGCCAAATGAGGCATATAAGGGCTTGTTGGAAAGCTGTGATGATTTACTTTCTCACTCAAGAGTCCATTCAGACATTTGCATTTGCTGCACACCTACATTTTCTTCCGTAATTTCTGTCTGTGCAACCTGCAACTCCCTCTCACAAACAGTTGGTCCTGCCTAGGCCGCTCTTAGTGAGCTTGATAACCTCCCTGAGGGCTGCCCCAGTTTCCATCACGGAGTGGTGCGAACTGGCTGAGGAGTGGTGCAAACTGGTTGCGGAGTGGTGCGAACTGGTTGCGGAGTGGTGTGAACTGGTTGCGGAGTGGTGCAAACTGGTTGTGGAGTGGTACCAACTGGTTGCAAAGTGGTGGGAACTGGTTGCGGAGTGGTGCAAACTGGTTGTGGAATGGTGCGAACTGGTTGCGGAGTGGTGCGAACGGGTTGCGGAGTGGTGCGAACTGGTTGCGGAGTGGTACGAACTGGTTGCGGAGTGGTGCGGACTGGTTGCGGAGTGGTGCAAACTGGTTGCGGAGTGGTGCAAACGGGCTGCGGAGTGGTGCGACAGGATGCCCAGTGGTGTGAACTGGTTGCGGAGTGGTGCGAGCTGGTTGCGGAGTGGTGCAAACTGGTTGCGGAGTGGTGCAAACGGGCTGCGGAGTGGTGCGACAGGATGCCCAGTGGTGTGAACTGGTTGCGGAGTGGTGCGAGCTGGTTGCGGAGTGGTGCAAACTGGTTGCGGAGTGGTGCAAACGGGCTGCGGAGTGGTGCGACAGGATGCCCAGTGGTGTGAACTGGTTGCGGAGTGGTGCGAGCTGGTTGCGGAGTGGTGCAAACTGGTTGCGGAGTGGTGCAAACTGATTGCGGAGTGGTGTGAACTGGTTGCGGAGTGGTGCGAGTTGGTTGCGGAGTGGTGCGAACTGCTTGCGGAGTGGTGCAAACTGGTTGCGGAGTGGTGCGAACTGGTTGCGGAGTGGTGCGAACTGGTTGCAGGGTGGTGCGAACTGGTTGCGGAATGGTGCGACCTGTGGTGGAGTGGTGCAAACTGGTTGCGCAGTGGTGCGAACTGGTTGCAGAGTGGTGCGAACTGGTTGCGAAGTGGTGTGAACTGGTTGCAGAGTGGTGCAAACTGGTTGCGGAGTGGTGCAAACTGATTGTGGAGTGGTGGTAACTGGTTGCGGAGTGGTGAAAACTGGTTGCGGAGTGGTGTGAACTGGTTGCGTAGTCGTGGGAACTGGTTGCCGAGTGCTGCGAACTGGTTGCGGAGTGGTGCGAACTGGTTGCGGAGTGGTGCGAACTGGTTTTGGAGTGGTGCAAACTGGTTGCCGAGTGGCGAGAACTGGCTGCAGAGTGGTTCGAACGGGTTGCGGAGTGGTGCAAACTGGTTGCGGTGTGGTGCAAACTGGTCGCAGAGTGGCGCGAGCTGGCTACGGAGTAGCGCAAATGGCTGCATAGTGGTGAAAACTGGTTGCGGAGTGGTGCGAACTGGTTGTGGAGTTGTGCGAACTGGTTGTCGAGTGGTGCGAACTGGTTGCGGAGTGGTGCAAACTGGTTGCAGAGTGGTGCGAACTGGTTGCGGAGTGGTGCGAACTGGTTGCGGAGTGGTGCAAACTGGTTGCGGAATGGTGCGAACTGGTTTCAGAGTGGAGAAAACTGGTTGCGGAGTGGTGCGAACTGGTTGCGGACTGGTGCGAAATGGTTGCCGAGTGGTGCGAATGGGTTGCATAGTGGTGCAAACTGGTTGCGGAGTGGTGCGAACTGCTTGCGGAGTGGTGTGAACTGGTTGCAGAGTGTTGCGAACGGGTTACGGATTGGTGCAAACTGGTTGAAGAGCGGTGGCAACTTGTTGCGGAGTGGTGCGAACTGGTTGCGAAGTGGTGCGAACTGGTTGCAGAGTGGTGCGAACAAATTGCACAATGGTGCAAACTGGTTCTGGAGTGGTGCGAACTGGTTATGGAGTGGTGTGAACTGGTTGCGAAGTGGTCTGAACAGGTTGCGGAGTGGTGCGAACTGGTTGCAGAGTAGTGCCAACTGGTTGCCGAGTGGTGCAAAATGGTTGTGGAGTGGTGCGAACTGGTTGCGTAGTGGTTCGAACTGGTTGTGGAGTGGTGCAAACTGGTTGCGGGCTGGTGCGAACTGGCTGCGGAGTGGTGGGAACTCTTTGCAAAGTGGTGCGAACTGGTTGCGAAGTGGTGCGAACTGGTTGTGGAGTGGTGCAAACTGGTTGCGGGCTGGTGCGAACTGGCTGCGGAGTGGTGGGAACTCTTTGCAAAGTGGTGCGAACTGGTTGCGAAGTGGTGCGAACAGGTTGCAGAGTGGTGTAAACTAAGGGTGCACACCGGGTAAGATTCCCGGATCCCAGATTGGATCCTGATCCCCGGGTCCGGATCCTACGGAGGATTTGGATCCCCGAATCCCAAAAAAGATCCCCGGATCCTGAGGATCCCCGGATCCTCAACGGATCCCGGGGATCTCCACACTTTACATTGCTTCCATCCAAAATCCAACGTTTTTTTCATACGGATTTTCACCACCTTTAAAGTATGTGTATTGAGGAGGCTTTCCATGATTAGTCGCTAAAACCAGCACATGCATCACATGCAAGTTTTGGTCTGGGTCATCACACACTTGTCATCATATCATATTCTGTTCGGATTTATGAACTTTGGGCATCACACCACACTAAATGTGGTAATTTCCCCAAATATTAGTTCACAATCCTAGTGAACTTATCAAGCACAACCTTGACTGCTCAACCAACACATGAGGGAAGAATTCTGAACTTTGGAGAATCAAAACTTGACAGAAGAAAGAGAATTTACTCCACTGTTTTATGGCAAGTGCACATGCATGATTGTGAAATAAATGCACGCAAAGTCTGAGAGCATGGAGTTTCCCATCCGTGATTCATACAATGTCTATTGTGGAACTTCCGTAACATCGTCATCCTCACCCCCCATGTCCCCGTCCTCCTCTCCCTCCTCCCCACCATCGTGGTAATCCTCCTCTTCATCATCTTCGTTCATATACAAACTAAGTCCTTCCAACTCCTCGCATGCCGCACCCACAAGCCCATCCTCACGAGCTTTGCGACGCAACTCATTGATGCGCATCTCCTCCTCCCTGTACTCCGGTGCGACGATGCCGTGGGGGGGAACCGGGAAGTCAAGAAGCGAGCGCTCGTTGATCCAGCTCTTCATGGTGAGTAGATTCTCGACTGTCAAGTGCGCGAGCGAGTGCCTGAAATCAGTGATGACATGCCTGCCAAGTGAGAACAAGCGTTCAGAGGGAGTGGAGGTGGCTGGAACTGCAAGAACATCCATTGCAGCAAGGAAGAAGGATGGATAAGGTCTCTGCAGTTTTCGATAATGCTTGAGCACCTTGCATGTGCCAGTTTTCTTTGGCAGCTTTGCCCATGCATCTACCTCCACCTCCAGCGACGACATCTCCGCCGTCGCTTCTGGTGCCTCAGGCTCTTCAAACAGATCCCTGTGTGGATCTGCCAGAGCCTCTTCCATCAAGGCATCATCCTCCGTTGGGGGTGGAGGACGTGGTTGAAGTTGTCGTCCTCCACTGACAGCACTCGACCCTTGCTGCTGCTGGGAGACCTGCTGCTGTGCAACCTGCTGGCGTGTACCTTACTGTTGCTGACCCTGCTCATTGGACCGCGGCTGTCGCTGCTGTGTATCCTGTCCACCCTCTTCATGTGCTGCCAGCTGAAAACTCTGCTCCTGGCTTTGCTGCAAGGACTGAGAGCCCTGGGTGCCTTCTGTGGTTGATGCTGCATCAGCTGCTACGAGGGCAGCTGCCTCCTCCTGTGCTATCACCACCCGGTCATGATAGGGGCGTAGCAGCGACAACACCTTGACCTGCAATTCTGCGGCGGAGCTCATACC
>SZWC01020354.1:0-49776 GCA_023375785.1 Penium margaritaceum
CCTTTTGATGAGCAGTGCGCAGTTGTTGGCTGAATTGGACGAGAGTGTTGACTACACAGGCAACATCCGGTCGGGTGGTGGAGGAAAGGTAGGTGAGACTGCCAATGATCTGTCTGTACAGTGTGGGATCTGTGTGCAGGTCCATAGTCAGTGGTGTGAGGATGAAGGAGTTGTCTGTACACGTCTGGGCTCATCGGCAAATGCTATGTGGGGAGATGTTTCACAAGAAAAGAGAACCGTTCCGTTAGATGTGCTATGAACCGTCCCTGGTGTAGTGTCAAGGTACCTGCAGCTCTGTTGTGCGTGATAGTCATGCCTAGGAAGTTGTGTGCCTCTCCTAGGTAAGTCATGCTGTAGTGCGTGGTGAGCAGTACTTTCGTGTCTTGGACAAGAGGAAGAGAGGGAGAAAGGATCAGTATGTCATCCATATACACCAGAAGAGAAATTGATACATTGTTCACATAGCGGATGAACAGAGAGGGGTCTGACAGACTTTGCAGAAACCCTCCAAGCTCCAGTGTTTGGCTGATCTCCTTGTTCCAACAGCGTGGTGCCTGTTTCAGTCCATACAGTGCCTTCAGCAAAAGCCAGATTCTGTCTGTTCCGTCTGTGAACCCTGGTGGTTGTTCCACATACATTTCCTCTTCTAGTGGTCCATTCAAGCAAGCATTCTTGACATCCATTTGGTGTATTTCCCAGTCCTTGTGTGTAGCAACCCCCAGCAGTACGCGGCCTGACTTGTATTTGCCTACTGGAGCGTAAGCATCTGTAAAGTCGTCCCGGTATCTGGTGAAAACCCTCGGCCACCAGTCTGGCCTTGTACTTCTCAAACAGGCCTTGCACATTCTGTTTGACTTTGAACACCCACTTTAAGTCAATGGCTTTACGTCCGGGGGGAAGAGGCACCAACTGATATACCTCATGCTCAAGAAGAGCGTTCAGCTCATTGATCATGGATTTTTCCCACTTTGCTGCGTCTGAACGCCCCTTTGCCTCTTGGACGGTGAGAGGTTCTCGGAGGATAGCCACAGGTTGTGTGGGACCGGCTGTGTGGTAGAACTGTCTGTCATCCACCCTCGCCACGTTCCGTTGTGAGCGGGGGACCAGATCGGGCTGAACAGTGTTGTCCTCTATTGGGGTCAGGCCAGGTGAGGACCCTGAGGAGTTTGCACTAGTGCTTGCAAGATCATTCGGTGTGAGTAAGTCGGTAGGGACCGGTGTCACCTGAGCTGTGACCTTGTGCCCTCTGGATGGTGGTGTGACCTTTGATGGCATGGTGGGGACAAAAATGGGCACACTGACGTACTCAGGGTAGCCTTCAGGAACAGTAAGCACCGATGCATGTTTGTGGCCCTTGAATGCTTGTATGGCATGTGTTCTAGGAAAGAAGCATCTCGGCTCTTGACGAATGCATGCTGTACAGGGTCCCAATACCTCCATGCCTTCAAAGCATGAGAGACTCCAAAAAAGACACACCACCTGCCCCGTGGGCTCAGCTTGTGACTGCATTGTGGGTCAGCAAACCACACACAAGCCATTGTGCCCCACACCCGTGCAGTGCATAAGTATGCCTTCTGCTTGAACCATCTTTCCCACGGAGTGACGGTCCTAGGTAGGGGCCCTCGAGGTATCCTGTTCCATACCCAGGTAATGTTTTTGACAGCCTCTTCCCAGAAGCCAAAGGTCAGGCCAGATTCAGCCAGTAGGGTGCGCAGAGCATCACCCAATGTTCTATGCCATCACTCGGCAACCACGTTTTTTTTAGGTGTATAGGGTGTGGTGGTTTGATGGACATAGCCTCTGGTTTTCAGGTCTGTTTCAAGTGGGCCTAGAAATTCTCCAACCCTGTCTGTACGAAGGATGC
The DNA here is from genome assembly GCA_023375785.1 of Penium margaritaceum. Taxonomy (NCBI): domain Eukaryota; kingdom Viridiplantae; phylum Streptophyta; class Zygnematophyceae; order Desmidiales; family Peniaceae; genus Penium; species Penium margaritaceum. The sequence goes on from SZWC01020354.1 coordinate 1,865, forward strand.
GTAGAGAGCACCCAATCTGTCGCTCAGCAAGGGGAATCCATTCCATAATTGCCTGTTGTGCATCGGCTTTGGTTTTGAGCAGGAAAACCTAGCGGAAGCGACTGTAGTCATCTGTCAAAGTCAGCACATACAGTGACACATACGGTACTGAGGGGACCGGCATGGGTCTAGTCTAGTCCACACGCACTAGCTTAAGTGGTGCCTCGCTGACATGCTGTGACAAAGGAAAGCTTTGTCGGTGTGCTTTTCCTTCTTGGCAGTTCAGACAAGCAGACGCTTTCAGGCCGTGAGGGCAGTCATCAGGACGCAGTCCGTATGCAGGTTGGTGTTTCAACAAAGCGGTGACCAGTTCAGTATTGATGTGGGCCAGTCTTCTGTGAATGAGCTCAGTGTGTTTCGGGTCCTGCGCCATTTTCGCTTTGGTGGCAGAGGTAAGGATCCCTCTGACCCACGAAGTGGTGCAGCACGACTGCATGACTCCTGGCGCCACCTGTCCACACGACAAGAAGAATAGGGCATGACTCTAGTCGTGATGTTGAGAGATCGCCTTGGCAACCTCTACCCTAAACCAAGCGCGCTAGTCGCTGAGTTCTAGGATGAAGCCATGGACATTCGCCAACGAATCTTGGGTCTAGGTGCCTCATGCTCTATCCTTGAGTGGCTGGACATGGTGCTCCTCCACCTCGGCGAGCACTACAAGGAGTTCTGGCATAAGTTGCTCCGTCGCCATCCAGTTACTGAGATCGAGCTCATCGACCTCGCCTCTGTTTTCTAGGAGCTGCGCAACTACAAAGACATGTTCAAGGGCGAGACTCGCGACATGACTGCTATGCCACCAACAGCATATGCGCACCAAAGTTCCTCTTCTGCTGTGGCTGCAGTGACCCAGACCTCATTCACCTCCCTTGGAAGATCCTCTGGTGAGGGTTGTGGTTGGTCTGGTGGCAGTGGTCGCGGTCGAGGTTGCGACCATGGCAACCAGAGGTGCAGTTACTGCAACCAGACTGGGCACTTCTGGCCCTGTTGTCCTTCCCTCCAACGGCAGATGATGGAGAAACAGCACCAGCAGCAGACACAATAGTAGCAGAGGCAGACACAGCAGTAGCAGAGGCAGGTACAGCAACAGCATCAGCCACTACAGCAGTTTCTCGTTGTGTAGCACTTTGGCGGACATGGACCACCTGGGCTCTACCCCTACCATCCTGTAGCGTCTGTCATCTTTGGACTGCCGCTTCAGCAGCAGCTACAGACACAGCCATTGCAGCACATGCCAGCACAGCCTGGTCCTTATGGACTGCCGGTGCACTACGTGCCACCGTTTGCGACAGCTCCAGTCCCAGCCCTAGGGTGGGCCCAACGCGTGTACAATCACATGACAGCCCTGCACACCGCCGACTTACAGGAGGCCACTCACAACGCCTTCCCTCCAGACATTGCAGCACCCCAGCTATATGTGCGTCTTGGACACACGCACATGACCACATCTCACATCTTGCCCATGCATGAGTGGTTGTTTTACACTGCTGCGTCACATCACATGTCATCTCATCGTCAGTTGTTTGTGTCTCTGTATGCCACGCATGATGTGGAGGGGGTGCGGACTGGCTTCGGAGAAGTGATGAGGGTTGAGGGCATTGGGACTGTTGCATTACAAGCACCAAGAGGGGTCATGTGGCTGACTGGGGTTTTGTATGTACCTCGGCTGAAGGTAAACCTGCTGTCAGGGGGACAGTTGGACCGCCAATTGGGCATGTACGCTAACGCAGGCATAAAACTGCATGCTTTTATACGTGCATGGTGCATTGCAGGCTGATGGTCCCTTGCATGCTGACATGTTGTATCGTCTGACCCTGTTCCCTGAACTACCCTCCAACCGTGCACAGTCTCCATGTTAATGCGTTGAATGCATGCACTAGCATGAGGTCGGTTGCATTTTTTGGAGGCGGGCGAATGTAAAGTTCCTCCAATCCATGCTCTGCCGTCCAGGTAAAGAAGATGTCCCTCCATGCCTGGTAATCCCTTGTCCCAACTTCCGGAGGGGATAGTTCCCTCTGGCTCAGTCCCAGCTCCGCCATTGCGGCAGCAGTGAGGGTGACATTAGGAGTGTTGCCACCACTATCAGTATCTCCGACGTTGCCGGAATTGCCGGCACCTCCATTTGTCCCATCTACCTCACTCATAATGCTTTGCGGAGGGTGCCTATGGTCTGCCTAGCTCTGGATGGTTCTGGAAAGGACCAAGGAAATTTTGTCAGCCATTTGCCGGGCCCACTATGGGCCGATTTTTCTGCCGAGATTCGGAAGCTCTTTAGGGAAGTTACCAGAGGCGTCCTGGGGTCCTGCAGGTACAATCCTGGCCCCCCAAACCCTTTGTCCACCCTTAGAGTCACAGTTGGGCAACTTGGGGAGGCCCTTAGAGGGGCGTAGGACCTTCTTTCGGCAGCAGCTCTTTGTCTCAAGCTCCCGCCGCATGCGCGAAGCCCTGCTAGGGCTCACGCCCCCCCTTAAGGCTGGTTCGACGCCTTGGATCTGCTTCGCCGCCCTGCTCAAGCCTGCGGACCCTAGATGACGTGCCATCCAAAGTGGCGGCCACCCCTTTCTTCAGCTCCTACGGTCAGCTCGGTCCCTCCTCAGGCCCGAGGTAGGGCTTCCATACCATGAGAGAAATGTTACGAATTCAATGAGATCGACGACGCTTTGTTTCATGAAGTGTGGAGCAAGATAGCTCCAAAACCCTGGGACAAACCAACGTTTTTGTTACAAGTCCTCTAGTAACAAGGTATCCCCTTGTTACAGGTGAGACTCGCTAGTCGGGTCTCACCCGTCGGCCGGAGAGCGAGGCTTGCTAGCGCGCAAGAGGGTGTGAGGGAGAATTCACTCGGTGACCACAAAAAGGGTGTGACAGCACCTTCGAGTCTCAAACTAGGCCAGAGGTTAAGAAACCTTTTCTAGACCTAACAAGTCACGTAAGTTGGAGACTAATCTAGGTCTTGCAACACAGCAAGCACACTATGACGCATGGTTTGCAAGGACACAAGTAGGTTTTTCAACGAGGACAGGCAAGGGTCGACGGCCGGTGGAGGATGGGAGACAACAGGGTATACATAGAGGGTTATCAGTATTGGTGTTGTGCATTTTGTTGGTCTGTCGGGTGACGTCTTACTGCCTGATGTCATCTTTGTCTTAGCAATTGAGGTCAGCTTGCTCTGTGTCACTTCCTTGATGATCAAGGCATGTACTTTCTCTTATCTCGTGGCGTTGGTACTGTGTTACCGCAGTCTTCCGACCATCCTGTTCTGTGTGGCAGTGGTCCACGCTCATAAAACAAGGAGACAACTTCAGTCCGTAAAAGGCCTTGCGAGGTCAGCAGAAGTTATTGGGGTTACCTATAAGGTCAGGTAGTTTCACCATGTACATTTTCTCATCAGGTGTACAGTGAAAACATGCATTGTTCATGTCCATCTGCTGAAGCTCCAAGTTATGGTGTACCACCAAGTGGAGCAAGGCACAAGCGGTGGTGTAGCCCCCAACAGCCGCAAAATGTTTATCCAAGTTGATGGTGGGGGTTTGAGAGGATTCCAAGGCGTTCGGTCACGCTTTGCAACATTCAATTCCATCGTTAGGCTTCTAATGACTCTTGAATACCTAACGTGCATAGGCAGCCTTCCAACCAAGAGGAAGATCGAACACCTCATACATATTATGCTCATGAAGTGCAGCAAGCTCCTCCTACCTGGACGTCTCTAGTAGGGTGGCACCTGTAGCCTCACAAGCCTCACAAAGAGTGGTAGGATTGGGTTCTAATGCAAGAATACCACAAGCAGCAAAGCAGGTGGTAACTTGGCCAGAGTTCCTGGTAGTGTTGCCTAGTAAGTCCTCTGGAGGAAGACCACTCGTTGGAAAGCAGGCGGTAACTCCAATCTAGGAGCATCCAGCACCATCTTCTCCACCCCTACAGGATCCAAGTAGGATATGGGTGGTGCACATGAGCCTGCTTGTTGGGAACATTGGCACCACTTTACCCTTCTTGGTCGAGAAGAGTCCTACACTAACCATATCGTCGAGAAGCCCACCGTGCAACTAGCAAAAACAAGGTCGGATGAGCACAGATCACCAGGAGCTTTGAGAGGATTTGCCTCTCTTTTTTGTTTTTGGTACTATCACAATCGGCGAGGCCAAACTGAAAGATAATCCTATCAAGATTATCTTTCTATGTCGTCGTGGATGGCAAAATCATGTGGTAAACAATGCAACTTTCCTTAGCCACCACGGTTGGCACAATCACATTGATTTGTACCTGGTCAGCCGAAGTGGTGACCCACGGTAGCTTCTAGGGCACTAGGAAAACAGAAACCAAGTTATGGATTACAAGAGTAAGAAATACTCAATGTATGAGGAGGAGGCTAGGAGAACAAGACTAGTTTTCACACTCCTTCCGCAGTTCTTTTGTCTTCTCTTCATTTTCTAGCCTTCCTTGGCCTCCTCTTGTCCTCTTTGTAAGGGAGGACAAGAGGGATCAAGCGTTTCTTTTTGTCCCTCTTGTCCTCCCTTGCGTGCATTGACATTATTTTTCCTTGTAGCATCGAGTGTGGTGTGTTGCACTCGGCCCTCCATGCCTATCGCCAGCACTTTTGTTTTGCCGTCCTCAAGACTTGGGTCTTCTTGTCTAGAGAGGAATCTCCTAACAATAGATCCCCCTCCTTTGACGTTTGAAGAGGCTTCGTCGAGATGAAAGGGGAGGAAGGAGGGGAAGAATGATAATCCCATCTGCCTAACAATTCTTTGGCAGCATTGCGGACTATGCCTAAGGATTTGTGTAGCCCAAAAACGTTAGAAAGCTTGAAAAGAGCTTTCGAATGCTTTCTATGGTGACCAAATCCATTAAGAAACCAGGCCATGCGCACCCTTTGTGTTCCAAATTGTTGGTGCTACCACAAGAAACATTCAGGATGTCAAAGTTGTTGAGTCCTTAGTTGAGCGTTTGGTTTTCACCCTAACTACCAATGTAGGGGCTGCAAGACTCAAACTCTCATACTTAGTCGTCATCAGATTACACAAAGTGGTGTCCAAAGCCTGCTAGAGGGTTCTTTTCCACCACGCCACTTCTTGGGAATTTGTCATTGACTGTAGCGGGAGGGCCGGTTTGGCCCTCCCTCCTCGCTGAAGCGAGGGGTGGTTGCGCACCACCCCTCGCGTCAGCGAAGGCTGGCCGCCGGCCAGCACGCTGCCGGCCGGCTGGACGGCCGGTGACCGGCCAAGCGACCGGCCGGCCACCCGCCAGGCGCCGATCGCGGCCTCAGCCCGATCGGCGGCTGAGGGCCCACGAGGGCCTCGAGGACGAGGCCTCGTGGCCTCGCGCCCTTGCCCCCCCTTGCCCTCCTTGCAAACGAGCAAGCAAGGACGAGGGATAGGGGGGCCGAGGGTGAGGACGAGAGAACTGGCGCAAAATCGCCAGCGTGCCTCGCACGCGACACTTTTGCACCAGATCGGCAAAACATAAATCAAAGTTTGTTTGTGACAAAATTCAACATAAAATAAACAAAATAGCTCGTGCGAACACATGAGTTCGAGGTAAAAACCCCCGGTTTGGGTCCCAAAACCAGGGGTAGGGTTAGAAACGGAAATGGGCCTCCGGAGACTCGAAGTGTTTGAGTCTCCCTGCTCTGGGTCATTGATTACGATTGCCCCTCAGTCCTCCGAAGGGGGGACAACCCCTGACGCGGACTGAGAACGCCATTCTGCGAACTCCGACGGCGACTTCAGAGCAAGTGCTAGAGACTTGACCCGTTATAGTGGTTCTCAGAGCCAAAGGACCCTCGCGACCAAGGGTTCGATTGAAACGGTGATTTCAACACGTATAAAACGCCGCCGGCAGCTGCAATCAACAACAGAAACGCCAAAGGGAATACGAATATACACTTCACGGATTGAAGTGTCGTAAAGTGCGTTGGAGAGCTTGAAAAGAGCTCTACTTTGTGGAGACTCTTCCTTCCAGCTTCTCCTCATTTCCAGGCTAGGAGGGTTTTGTGGGGTGGGATGGGGATTTCCTACCCTCAAAACCCACAAAATCCTCCCCATTTTCAAGGCTCATTCAAAACGCCTTCATCCAAAAACTGGGACAGCGCACCTTCCCAAGCTTAGGGACTCTCACGGTCTGAGAGCACCCAAAAAAGAAAGGAAAGTGACACGTCGAAGATTTTGTTTTGCGGCTCGCCAACGTCGCCGGCTCAAGGGAGACACCGCTCAATAACGCAAGAGGCATCAAGGAGCGTGAAGAGAAGACCAAGGAAGACAAGAAGACAAAGGAAGGACAAGAAGTAGGAAGAGGGAGTGAAGGAGTTGCTATGATTTAGTAGAACTCCTTTGCAATTCTTTGCCTTTGTCTTGTGAGCGACACTCACATTCGTTTTGTCATTCCCTTGCTTTTCAATTTTCTGTTTTCCTAGGTACTAGTCCTTGCCAATCGTCATGAGTCACGCCTTAGGAAGTCTATGCTCAAAGAGCACGTCGACGCGTACGTGGGCGACCCCCATGCGACGGACGACGCGATGGAGGAGGATCTCTCGGAGGGGGACCCCGACGAAGAGCACGACGCCGACGATGGCAAAGGCAGCGAGGATCGCGATCATCGCCATCGTCGTACGCCGATCTCGAGCCAATTGCTCGAGAAGGGCAAGGCACCAACCGCATTACCTCAAGCTGCCCACAGTAGCGAGACTGTCGAGAGCAGCAAGGGTGCTGAAAGTAGCCACACGAGAAGTTCCCACGAGGACGAGCTGGACGAAATTGCCGCGAAGGCAATTGGCGATGACCGTCATGGGCTCGCGGAGTTTGCTGCTGAGGCGGCAGGCCGACTCAAGATAACCACCAATTATGGAGATACGGCACCACTCGGAGGAATGGGGGCGGACCCCCTTTCTACGATGTGGCCGCAATGCGGCAAGGCAGCACCCACTCGAGCGTTGTCGCCGACTACAGTCTCCTCCGAAAGGTGGGACTCCTTGGAGGCGTGTACGCAAACCATATCCTCTTGCAGTGGGTAAGGGTGCACGGATAACGCGAGGCACTGGAGGCTATCACCGATGCTCTGATGACATCAGAGCTCAAGTTCGCGTTCGCCAACCTACTGGCCCACGTCAGGCAGCGAGACTGCTCTCGGCAGTCTTGCTGCCGTTGGCAGCCTTAGGCGATGCGGTGGGTGCCTTGCCCTTCTCGAGCAATTGGCTTGAGTTTGTCGCACGATGATGGCGATGGTCACGATCATCGTCGCCTTCGCCATCGTCGGCGTCGTGCTCTTCGCCGGGGTCCCCCTACGGGAGATCCTCCTCCATCGCGTCGTCCTTCGCATGGGGGTCGCCCACGGACCTCGACTCTGATCACCAGCTGCAGTGCCTGGCCGCCCATGAGGCAAGCCGTTGATGCAACGACCTCGACAAGGCGTTGCAGAGCGTGACCCAGGTGCGGATGCAGCAACAAGCGTAGTGTGCCGCAGCTGTGGATGCCACTGCCGGTGGCAGCGACGACTTGCCTACCTCGACAACTTCGGGGTCCGTCATGAACACGTCCTTCCTCCACAGAGTGGAGATCTTCTGGAAGGGCGTGAAGCTGACCGATTGGCTGAATCGCATGGAGCACGTCCTACATGTCCACAAGGCTCCACTCAGCTAGTGGGGCGATCTTGCCACGACGCGGCTTGAAGACAAACTCTTCAAGTATGTGGTCAAGGAGTGGAGTGCGCAGCAGCCGCACCTCAAGTCGCAGCCCATGTCGTGGGAGGCCTTCTGCGCGATCATGTGCAAGAAGTGCACCCAACATGAGGAGACGTTGTACGCCTTCTAAAAGATCAAGGACTTCAGGCAGCTGGGCAGCTCACTGGAATCCTAATTGATCGAGTTCACCGCACTCATGGAGGAAGCCGAAAGCTTCATCAAGGGTGATGGGACTCACACCTTCAAGTACCCGGAGTGCATGCTGCTGGAGTACTTACGTGATGGTCTTGCCAGCAAGAAGCTGAAGGACAAGACCACCACGACAACCACTGACCAAGCTTGGACAAGCTGGAGGGCGTTGCGCAACTACATGAGCGAATTGTATTCGGCAAACCCGAAGCACTACTGTGATACACGGCCGAGTACATGTGCACAGCAAGGCCGCGACATGCGCATTGATGCTACAGGGGCTAGTGGGTCTGCTGGACAGCGAGGCGGGGTCAAGGGCAAGCAACCCACAAACCCTCCAGCCAAGAAGGCTGGTGGACACAAGGGCCCTAACAAGAAGCGCAGCCGCGAGAATGACGAGCTGCATGCGGCGCGTGAGCGACGCAATGTAGCCTTCCACAAAGGGCTCTGCCACAACTGCATGCAGCCGAGCCACTTTAGGGCCCAGTTCCGTGAGGCTGCTGGTGGTGGACAAGAGGCCGCGTCGTTAGCTGCAGTAGCAGCACCTCGTGGGGATGGTGCTGCACGAGGCCGCAGACAGGACCGTGGACAGGGTCGCGGTCGCGGCAATTGGCCCGGCCATGGTAGCGGACAAGGCCTTGGGATGGGTTTTCCCCACCCCTGAGTGACGTAAGTGGGGACCACTCAGGGGTTAAAATGGATGACGAGTGTGGGTTCATGTATTTAGATGAGGATGTTAAACAATTTGAGTTTTTGTCGACTTCAAATTTCTTTTTTGTTTACTCTCGTCTTGTTGAACCACATTCTACACTTGTTGAAAGACATTGCCCACTAAACCTTGCTTCTCCAGACGAGATGCATGATCGTACATGCTTAGTGGTGGCGACACCAACCACTGTGGAAGAGTTGTGTTACACGATGATTGAAGCAAATTCCCTCAAAGCAATGAGTTCAATCACGTTCGCAGTACCTTTATTCAAAGATTTTGATCCAGTAAAGTTTAAAGACTGGAATATGCTAACCGAATTCACACGTGCCCACAAGATGTGGACTCGAGTGGGTGAATCATGGGAGTTGCGACACACGTTGTAGAGATTCCATGTTTATCACAAACTCGGCTTGCCGTCGTCAAGCCTACTCACTTGGAAGAGTAGAGGCAACATGACGATGCAGTTCAAAGGACACCTAGCTGGTGCTCCCGTGAACGTACTTGCTGACACTGGAGGAGACGACTCTTTTGTTAGCCTTGGCTTTACCTGACAGGTTGGCCTGAAGTACGAGCCATCAAATGGCGCAGTTGTTGTCAGTGACAACCGTACGGTACCCGTGATCGGTACATGTAAAGCAAAAACTTGCATTCAAGGGTACACATAGAGTGTTACGTTGAAGGTACCCAACCTTCTTGACCCGTTTGACGTGGTGCTAGGCGATCCCTGGCTCCGTGAGAACAAGGCTCTAATGTGCTTTGAATCAAAGCGTTTGATCCTCCAAAAAGGACAGCGCCGCTTTGCGTTGATTCCAAGTAAGGAATCATCACCGACCCGACTCAAAGTCCATGTCAGCTTGTCTGCGATGCATGTCAAGAGACGTATTCGACAAGGTTGTCGATACCTCTTGGCGCAGCTGTACAAAATGGAGGACAACGTGAAGGAAGACATGCCCTAAGAGATCAAATCTCTTCCGGCTGGGCTTCCACCAGAAAGACAGATGGGCCACACGATTGCGCTGCAACTGGAGGCGACTCCTCCGTTCAAACCCATGTATCGCCTTACTCCCGCAGAAAGGCGAGAGGCCGAACGCCAAATCAAAGAGTACCTTGCAAAAGGGTGGATCCAGCCCAGTAGCTCGCCGTATGGTGCGCCGATCCTTTTTGTGAACAAAAACGACAGTAGTTTACGCATGTGCGTGGATTACCGTGCATTGAACAAGCTAACTGTAAAAAAATGGATTCCCCTTACCGCGGATTGAAGACCTTTTTTACCAACTCCAAGGCGCGAAAGTATTTTTGTCCTCGGATTTGTCTCAAAGGTACCATCAAATCCGCATTACGGAAGATGATGTGCCCAAAACTGTGTTTCGAACGCACATGCGACACTATCAGTTCCGAATGTTATGCTTCGGGCTGGTAAATGCCCCGGCAACCTTCCAAGGATAAATGAACCGAACGTTCACCAAGCAACTCGGACAGTTCATCTTGGTTTACTTGGACGACATCGTGGTTTTCTCCAAATCAATGGAAGAGCACATAGAACATCTGCGCGAAGTTCTCGTAATCCTTTGGGAACAGAAGTTCTATGCGAAAATGAGTAAGTGCAAGTTTGCACAAGATGAGCTAAAACACCTTAGACACATCGTCGGCAAGGAAGGCATCCGTGTCGAACCACGAATGGTCCAAGCTGTTGTGGACTGGCCACGCACTGAAAATGTTGGGAAGATTCAATCTTTCCTCGGCCTTGCAAACTACTTTCGACAGTTTATGCCAAGGTATTCAACCCTTGTAGCACCACTAACCAGGCTCATGCGAAAAGACGTGCGTTGGGAATGGACATCTGATTGCGAGAACACTTTCTCAAAGTCAAAGAGCTTCTATCCACGGCGTCCGTCCTAGCTCTTTTGGATCCATCGCAACCGTGGGAGGTGCGATGTGATGCGTTGGTAGTAGGACTCGGAGCCGTCCTCATGCAGAACGGTCACCCACTTGCGTATGAGAGCCGGAAGCTCATCCCCCGCGGAAACGCGGTACACGAATGGAGATCAACAGCTCCTTGCGGTAGTACACGCTTTCAAGATGTGGCGTTGCTACCTCGAGGGTGCTGAAGGGGTTGTGATGGTCGTGACCGACCATAATCCATTGGTGTTTTTCCAAACGCAACCGAACCTGTCAAGATGAGAGGCGCGTTGGAGCGAATACCTGAGCAAATTCTCGTTCACGTGGGAACATCGGCCAGGACGCATCAATGTGGCCGATCCACTAAGCCGACAGCCTATGGAAGTTAAAGCAACCACCGAGGTCGGTGGGTGTTTTATGGCCATTGCAACAGCAACAGTACAATCACCAGATCCCCCTGCACCTCTGCGGCAACCACCACGAGAGATTATCCATTACAACGGTTTTGTAAAAAGGACCCTGATGGGATACTGTGTAGATTCTTGGTTTCAAGAATCTCAAAATCTGGACAAGTACGGCTTGGTGGAGGCCGCAAGAATCTTCTGGCATGGAGAACAAGTTGTTGTGCCAAACTCGGGAGACCTTCAAGCAAAGATTATCTCCGAGTTCCATGACCCGCCGGTCGCAGGTCATGTGGGACCCCGAAAGACAGGACAGGCACTCTCGGACCACTATTGGTGGCCAGGATGGAGTGTCGATGTTCGTATGTATTGCATGACATGCGACCCATGTCTTCGGAACAAGACTAGTAACAAGAAGCGTGCTGGACTCCTCCAACAGCTTCCCATTCCTGGGACTCCATGGGAGTGCGTCAGCATGGACTTCATTACTGGTCTTCCGGACACGGCCCGTGGCCATGATGCAATTCTAGTGGTTGTGGATCTTTTGACGAAGATGACACACTTCATTCCTACAACCACTAACGTGAACGCAGAGGAGACCGCTCGTCGCTTCTTTGAGGGTGTCGTAAAGTACCACGGCTTACCGTTGCGCATTATCTCTGATCGAGATCACAAATTTGCTAGTAAGTTCTGGCAAAAGATGAAAGAGTACTTCGGCAGTGAGTTGCAAATGTTGACAGCATTTCACCCTCAAACTGACGAACAAACAGAGCGCATGAATCACACTCTGGAGCAGATGCTCTGCATGTACGTGGATGTTGCCATGCATGATTAGGACGAATTCCTAGCACCGGCGGAGTTTACGGTGAACAACTCAGTGAACGCGTCCACATAGTTCACACCGTTCGTGTTGAATAGTGGTCGGCATCCAGTGTTACCCTCTTCATTGGTGAAGAGTGGGAGTACACAAGGGCAGGTTCCTTCTGCTCAAGCCTTTGCCGAGCGCATTGACTCCTTGTTATAGGAGGCGAAGGGTCACCTTCAAGCAGCTCGGCAGCGAAAAAAGGCATTTGCCGACAAAGGTCACCAAGAGGTCTCGTTTGACATCGGTGACAAAGTGCTTCTTAGCACTAAAAACCTTCGGCTGAAGTTGCCAGGGGCAAGAAAACTTCTATCGAAGTGGATTGGGCCCTTTCCCATTGTGGCACGCATCAGGCCAGTGGCATACTCATTGCTACTTCCGCCGAGTATGAAGATACATGACGTGTTTCATGTGAGCCTACTGGCTCCATACACGGCAGATGGAACCGTTTAGCCACCGCCAGCAGTCCTTGCTGCCAACGGCCAATATGAGGTCCTTTGCCTACTCCAGCACCGAGAGCGTACTCTTTGGTCGCGCGTTGTTAGGGGGTACCTTGTTCATTGGGCCGGTTGTTGACCTCAACATAATTCATGGGGGCCCGAATCTCGGTTGCCCACAGGGGTGGTCAACGAGTATTGGAGCAAGCTTGCAGCTCGCACAAATCAACGCGTGGCAGGAGGCACCACCTGAACATGGAAAATGTGAACAACATTCCCACAGGGCAGCATTCATGAACAGCGACCATAGGAGGTTGGGGACGCCCAACATGGTTATCGCGCGGACGCTCCAGCTTAAAGGGGGTAGGCCGCTAGCCGTGCTGACCTACAAGCTGCAGCTTAGGTCCAAGTACCATGCACGTGTTCATGTCTAGCTGGTGCTTGAAGTTATCATTTTTCTTTCACAATGTTGATGACTCACTAACTTACAATCCTGCTTGTTGTTCATGAGCCGAGACGGTTCATAATATGTTGGGAAGAATGTACCGGGAGGGCCGGTTCGGCCCTCCCTCCTCATTGAAGCGAGGGGTGGTTGCGCACCACCCCTCGCGTCAGCGAGGGCTGGCCGGCGGCCAGAATTCTGCTGGCCGCCGGCCAGCTCGTTGCCGGCCGGCTGGACGGCCGGCGACCGGCCAAGTGACCGGCCGGCCAGCCGCCAGCCGCCGATCGCGGCCTCAGCCCGATCGGCGGCTGAGGGCCCACGAGTGCCTCGAGGACGAGGCCTTGTGGCCTTGCATCCTCGCCCCCCCCCCCCCTCGCCCTCCTTGCAAAAGAGAAAGCGAGGATGACGGATAGGGGGGGCGAGGGTGAGGACGAGATAACTGGCGCGAAATTGCCATCGTGCCTTGCACGCAACGATTTTGTGCCAAAACGGCAAAACGTAAATCAAAGTTTGTTTTTGACGAACTTCGACATGAAATAAACGAAATAACTCGTGCGAACACACGAGTTTGAGGTAAAAACCCCCGGTTTGGGTCCCATAACCAGAGGTAGGGTTAAGAACGGAAATGGGCCTCCGGAGACTCAAAACATTCGAGTCTCCCTGCTTTGCGTCGTTGATGACAATTGCCCCTCAGTCCTTTGAAAGGGGGTAAGCCTGTGACGCGGACTAAGAACGCCATTCTACGAACTCCGACAATGACTTCAGAGCAGGAGCTGGAAACTTGACCCGTTACACATACGAGGAGTTATCAAAATATCCAGCACATGATCGAAGAAAGATGAAAGATGAGTGGATGCTATTGTTGTGTCACCTCTAGTATTGTAAAGGCAATGAATGGTGCTGATGGACCTCGTGCTATGGATGGCATTTCTGGTGTCAATGCAGTTGATTCTACGAATGCAACTAATATTGTCGATGTATGTAATGTTACGAAAGAAGATGATAACATACTGCAAATGGTGTAGTTTGTGTACATGTGGTTCATGTGACTCGTGATTTAGATGTTGTTGATCACGTTAATAGTATAGATGATACATAGGATACTGATGATGTAGTTGGTGTATGTAGCATGCCAGTGCCAAGCCGACTGGTCTAAGGAGCCACGTGGCTCAAGCGGGGTCACCTAGGATTAAGGGCGGTGAGACGAGATGGCTTGAGGGTCGGAGACCCTCAAGCATCGTGGTTTTGGCCAAGTCGGCCAAGGATTCCGTCGAATCCGATACATTGGTAACAAAACTCGGGGGCTTGAATCCAACGTTGGGATGACCGGAGATGTCGAGGCGGCTCTCACTCCTAGTGGGGGGGAGTGTAGCGTGGCAGTGCCACGGTGACAAGTCCAAGGAGCCACGTGGCCCGAGCAGGGTCACCTGGGACTGTGGGCAGTGAGACGGGATGGCTTCAGGGTCGACGACCCTCAAGCACAGCGTTTTTGGCCTAGTCGGCCAAGGATTCCATCGAATCTGTTACAGTCTAGCTCATGCAATTAACATTGTGAATGCTTCTACTATTGCATATGTCGCTGATGTAACACATGATGTAGATGATAAAGGTGTTGCAAACGATGATACAGACGATATGAATGCTGTGGATGCTGTTGAGGCTATAAATGTTGCCGATGCTGCTGGTGTTGAAGACGATGTCATTGTTACTAAGGTTGTCGGCATTGCCAATCTAGGTACCGCACTGATCTTTGATTTGGTATGTATTACTTTTTTAAATGTTTTCCTTGAAATAATTCTTTGTTTATGGAATTTCTTAGTTACACCCAAAATGATTACTTCCGAAGGACCAAAAAAGTTCATTCATGGCCCTGTTGTTTTGGGTGTGGTCGTGCTATGAAACCAACCTTTTCTAATTTCAGCGCGGTTTCTGCTCAGAATGTAGCATCGCGCGCCATACTGATGCGTTGTTTGCATGTCTGATGTGCCAATCTAACACATCAGACATGTGAGATACAACACACGTCATTTTCTCTAATTGATCTTCGCTCGCTCAACACAGCGAGAGGGCAAGTGAGCGTGGAGTTGAGCGTGATCGTCGAATTCAAGGATTCAACTTTTTCATTCAACAATTTTAAACGAACAGCCTAAAAAATTCTTTTGGTGAAAATTGTGTTTCAAATTAAGGGGCACATAAGCTACAATTTTTAATAAAGAAGGAAATCAAAGATGAGTGCGATTATGCATACGATGCGCCTGATGGAGTTGATGCTATCGATGATGTGGACGCCACTAATGCACATGTGCAGCTAATGCTATTGACACCAATGGTGCAGCTATTGTAGTGAATGCAACTGGTGTAGTCAATGTAGTTGATGCAACTAGAAGAGCTGAACCAACTGAATAGTAGAGATGAAGATGGAGCTGAGACATTGTAACTAGTGCTGCCGATGTTGTCGATGTAAGTGGTGCAACTATTGCTAGTGTTGTAGTTCATGTAGTTGATGGAGCTGAGGCTATTGAATGTGGAGACTCTTCCAAAGTACCTAGTGATGATGATGTTGTCAAAACCAAGGATAGAGCTAGTACATCTAATGCAACTCATGTAGTCAGTAGATCTGATGTTGCCAAAGATGAAAGCACTACCACAACAATTGATTCTAGTAAAGTTGTTTATTCCAAAGATGTAATAGGTATAGGAGAGGGTGTATATGTTACTCAGGCACCTAATGCTACACATGGATTTGATACCAATGGTGTAACTGATACAAATGATGCAGGTGGTAGAGCCAATGGTACTGAAGGTGAAGACCTTACCAAAGTACCTGGTGCTGTTGAGATTATTGAAACTAGTGGTGTAGGTGGTATAACTAATGCACGTGATGCAACTGATGGTGCTTAAGAAACTGAGGCACCTAGTTGTGCTCATGGAGTTGATACCAATGGTGCAGCTGATGAAGATGATGTAGCTCGTAGAGCCAATTCCACTAAAAGTGGATACCTTATAAAAATACGTGGTATTACAGACGATATTGCCACCAATGATGTAGCTAGTGCAGCCGATGGAGTTCATGCAACTGGTAGAGCTGATGCTAGTGAAGGTGTAGGCGTTGCTACTACACCTTATGTTGTTGAAGCGGTCGACACCAAGGATGTATTAGGTAAATTTGTAGCTGATGGTGTAGATGTGGCTAATGCACCATGTGTTTTACATGCATCACCTACTGTGTGATGTGGCAGGTTATAACGGGAGGGCTGGTTTGGCCCTCCCATCTTGCAGAAAGCGAGGGGATGGACGTTGACCACCCCGTTGTGACTGGGGCCTTTGGCCACGGCTGGCGGGAGGCCAGCCTCTCGTTAGTCGTCGTCTTGCTGGCGGCCGGCCGGATGGATGGCGAACGGCTGATCAGGTGACCACCTGGCTAACCACCAACCGCCAATCGATTAGGTGGCTCTATCAGTGGTCGAGAGGCTGCGAGGACCTCATGGACGGGGCCAGTGGCCTCACTCCCTTGTCCTCGCTCACCCCTTCTCATTGAGAGAGTGAATTGGGATGAGGGGAGAGTGATTACGAGAGGGAAGGAGATAAAGAAAACAAAATCACTGCAGAACATCACCAGACATGTCTGACATGCAACGATCATACACTGTCTCCTCACAATTTAGTCAAAGTCCGACTAGCTCAAAGTTTGAGTTTGCTCATTGAAAGCTGGGAAAAATGCACATGTAGAAAGCACGACTCCCTTGTTTGGGATACAAAACATGGAGATTAGGAAAAAACAAAAAGAATCTTTCGAGGCTCAAATAATTAGAGTCTCCTTGCACCAGATCGTCAATGTAACGGGTCGAGTCTCTAGCTCCTGCTCTGAAGTCGTCGTCGGAGTTCGCAGAATGGCGTTCTCAGTCCACGTGAGGGGTTTACCCGCTTCACAGGACTCAGGGGCAATCGTCATCAACGACCCAGAGTAGGGAGACTCGAATACTTCGAGTCTCTAGAGGCCCATTTCCGTTTTCAACCCTACCCCTTGTTTTGGGACCCAAACCGGGGGTTTTTACCTCGAACTCATATGCTTGCACAAGTTATTTTGTTTGCTTTATGTCAAATTTTGTCGAAAATGAACTTTGATTTATGTTTTGCCGTTCTAGCGCGAGATTGTCGCGTGCGAGGCACGGAGGCGATTTTGCACCAGTCCTCTCGTCCTCACCCTCGCTCCCCCTATCCCTCGTTCTCGCTTGCTCGTTTGCAAGGAGCACGAGGGGGGGCAAGGGCGCGAGGCCATGAGGCCTCGCCCTCGAGGCCCTCGTGGGCCCTCAGCCTCCGATCGGGCTGAGGCCGCGATCGGCGGCTGGCGGCTGGGCGGCCGGTGGCCGGTCGGTCTCTTGGTCGGTCGCCGGCCGTCCAGCCGGCCGGTAGCAAGCTGGCCGGTGGCCAGCGAAATGCTGGCCGGTTTCGTCTGCCGTGTATGGATCCAGTAGGCTCACATGAAACACTTCATGTATCTTCATACTCGGCGGAAGTAGCAATCAGTATGCCACTGGCCCGATGCGTGCCACAATGAGAAACGACCCAACCCACCTCGCTAGAAGTTTTCTTGCCCCTGGCGACTTCAGCCGAAGGTTTTTAGTACTAAGCAGCACTTTGTCACCGATGTCAAACAAGACCTCCTGGCGACCTTTGTCGGCAGATGCCATTTTTCACTGCCGAGCTGCTTGAAGGTGACCCTTCGCCTCCTATAACAAGGAGTCAATGCGCTCAGAAAAGGCTTGAGCGGAAGGAACCTGCCCTTGTGTGCTCCCACTCTGCACCAATGAAGAGGGTAACACTGGATGCCGACCACTGTTCAACACGAACAGTGTGAACTATGTGGAGTCGTTCATTGATTTGTTCACCGCAAACTCTGTCGGTGCTAGGAATTCGTCCCAATCATGCATGGCAGCATCCACGTACATGCAGAGCATCTGCTTGAGAGTGTGATTCATGCGCTCTGTTCGTCCATCAGTTTGAGGGTGAAATGCTTTCAACATTTGCGACTCACTGCCGAAGTACTCGTGCATCTTTTCCTAGAACGTACTAGCATATTTGTGATCTTGATCACAGATAATGCCCAACGGTAAGCCGTGGTACTTTACGACACCCTCAAAGAAGAGACGAGCGGTCTCCTCTGCGTTCACGTTAGTGGTTGTAGGAATGAAGTGTTTCATCTTCGTCAAAAGATCTACAACCACTAGAATTGCATCATGGCCACAGGCCGTATCCGGAAGACCAGTAATGAAGTCCATGCTGACACAATCCCATGGAGTCCCAGGAATGGGAAGTTGTTGGAGGAGTCCAGCACGCTTCTTGTTACTAGTCTTATTCCGCAGACATGGGTCGCATGTCATGCAATACATACGGACATCGACACTCCATCCTGGCCACCAATAATGGTCCGAGAGTGCCTGTCCGGTCTTTCGGGGTCCCACATGACCTGCGACCGGCGGGTCATGGAACTCGGAGATAATCTTTGCTCGAAGGTCTCCCGTGTTTGGCATAACAACTTGTTCTCCATGCCAGAAGATTCCTGCGGCCTCCACCAAGCCGTACTTGTCCATATTTCGAGATTCTTGAAACCAAGAATCCACACAGTATCCCATCAGGGTCCTGTTTACAAAACCGTTGTAATGGATAATCTCTCGTGGTGGTTGCCGCAGAGGTGCAGGGGGATCTGGTGATTGTACTGTTGCTGTTGCAATGGCCATAAAACACCCACCGACCTCGGTGGTTCCTTTAACTTCCATAGGCTGTCGGCTTAGTGGATCGGCCACATTGATGCGTCCTGGCCGATGTTCCCACGTGAACGAGAATTTGCTCAGGTATTCGCTCCAACGCGCCTGTCATCTTGACAGGTTCGGTTGCGTTTGGAAAAACACCAATGGATTATGGTCGGTCACGACCATCACACCCCCTTCAGCACCCTCTACGTAGCAACCCCACATCTTGAAAGCATGTACTATTGCAAGGAGCTCTTGATCCCCAGTCGTCTCTCCCGTTTCTGCGGGGTTGAGGTGCCGGCTCTCATACGCAACTGAGTGACCGTTCTGCATGAGGACGACTCCGAGTGCTACTACCGATGCATCACATCGCACCTCCCACGGTTGCGATGGATCTGGAAGAGCTAGGATGGGCGCAGTGGATAGAAGCTCTTTGACATTGAGAAAAGTGGTCTCGTAATCAGATGTCTATTCCCAACGCACCTGTTTTTGCGTGAGCCTTGTTCGTGGTGATACAAGGGTTGAAAACCCTTGCATATACCGTCGAAAGTAGTTTGCAAGGCCGAGGAAAGATCAAATCTGCCCAACATTTTCAGGGCGTGGCCAGTCCACAATGGCTTGGACCTTTCGTGGTAGGATACGGATGACGTCCTTGCCTACGATGTGTCCAAGGTATTCGAGCTCATCTTGTGCAAACTTGCACTTGCTCACTTTCACATAGAACTTCTGTTCCTGAAGGATTGTGAGAACTTCGCGCAGATTTTCTATGTGCTCTTCCATTGATTTGGAGAAAACCACGATGTCGTCCAGGTGAACCAAGACGAACTGTCCGAGTTGCTTGGCGAACGTTCGGTTCATCTCTCCTTGGATTGTTGCCGGGGAATTTGTAAGCCCGAGGCACAACACTCGAAACTCATAGTGTCCCATGTGCTTTCAAAACGCGGTTTTGGGTACACCATCCTCCGTTGTGCGAATTTGATGGTACCCTTGAGATAAAACCAAGGATGAAAACACTTTTGCGCCTTGGAGTTGGTCAAAAAGGTCCTCAATCCACAGTAAGGGGAATCGTTTTTTCACCGTTAGCTTGTTCAACGCCCGGCAGTCCACGCTCATGCATAAACCACCGTCCTTTTTGTTCATAAAAAGGATCGGCGCACCTTACGGCAAGCTACTGGGCTCGATCCACCCTTTTGCAAGGTACTCTTTGATTTGGCGTTTGGCCTCTCGCCTTTCTGCGGGAGTAAGGCGATACATGGGTTTGAACGGAGGAGTCGCCTCCGGTTGCAGCGGAATCGTGTGGCCCATGTGTCTTTTTGGTGGAAGCCCAGCCGGTCGGTCTTGGAATACATCCAAGAACTCTGCCAATAGAGATTTGATCTCTTGGGGCGTGTCTTCCTTCACGTCGTCCTCCATTTTTTGCAGCTGCGCCAAGAAGTATCGACAACCTTGTCGAATGCGTCTCTTGACCTGCATCGTAGACAACCTGTCATGGACTTTGAGTCGGGTCGGTGATAATTCCGTACTCGGAATCAATGTAAAGCGGCGCTGTCCTTTTTGGAGGATCAAACGCTTTGATTCAAAGCACATTAGAGCCTTGTTCTCACGGAGCCAGGGATTGCCTAGCACCATGTCAAACTGGTCAAGAAGGTTGAGTACCTTCAACGTGACACTTTGTGTGTACCCTTGAATACAAATTTTTACTTTACAAGTACCGATCATACGTACCGTACGGTTGTCATCGACAACAACTGTGCCATTCGATGGCTCGTACTTCAGGCCAACCTATCGGGTAAAGCCAAGGCTAATAAAAGAGTTGTCTCATCCAGTGTCAGCAAGTACGTTCATGGGAGTACCGGCTAGGTGTCCTTTGAACTACATCGTCATGTTGCTTCTACTCTTCCGAGTGAACATGCTTGACGACGGCAAGCCGAGTTTGTGATAAACACGGAATCTGTACGGCGTGCGTCGCAACTCCCATGATTCACCCACTCGAGTCCACATCTTGTGGGCACGTGTGAATTCGGCTAGCACCTTCCAGTCTTTAAATTTTACTGGGTCGAAATCGTCGACTAAAGGTACCGCGAACGTGATTGAACTCATTGCTTTGAGGGCCTTTGTGTCACACAACCCTTGCACAGTGGTTGGTGTTGCCATCACTAAGCATGTACGATCATGCATCTCGTCTTGGGAAGCAAGGTTTAGTGGGCAATGTCATTCAACAAGTGTAGAATGTGGTTCGACAAGCGGAGTGAAAACCATAGAGAAATTTGAACTCGTCAAAAACTCAAAGTGTTTAACATCCTCATCTGAAAACATGAACCCACACTCATGATCCAGTTTTACCCCTTAGTGATCCGCACTAACGTCATTCAAGGGTGGGGAATACCCGCCCCACGGCCTTGTCCGTTACCACGGCCGGGCCCATTGCCGCGACCGTGACCCTGTCCACGGCCCTGTCCGCGGTCTCCTGCCGCACCATCCCCACGAGGTGCTGCTGCTGCAGCTAACGCCACGGCCTCTTGTCCACCACCGGCAACCTTAGTGCACTGGGCCCTAAAGTTGCCCGGCTGCATGCAGTTGTGGCAGAGCCCTTCGCGAAAGGCTGCGTTGCGACGCTCACGTGTCACCTGTTGCTCGTCATTCTCGCTGTTGTGCTTTTTATTGGGGCCCTTGTGTCCACCAGCCTTTTTGGCTGGAGGGTTTGTGGGCTGCTTGCCCTTGACCCCGCCCCGCTGTCCAGCAGACCCACCAGCCCTTGCAGCGTCCTTGTGCATGTCGCGGCGTTGATGTGCACGTGCATTCGGCCGTGCATCACAGTAGTGCTTCGTGTTCGCCAAATACACTTCGCTCATGTAGTCGTGCAACACCCAACAGTATCTCCAAGCTTGGCCAGTGGCTGTCGTGGTGGTCTTGTCCTTCAGCTTCTTGCTGGCAAGACCATCATGCAAGTACTCGAGCAGCATGCACTCCGGGTACTTGAAGGTCCGAGTCCCATCACCATCGGTGAAGCTTTCGGCTTCCTCCACGAGTGCGGTGAACTCACTCAAGTAGGATTCGAGCGAGCTACCCAGTTGCCTAAAGTCCTTGATCTTGTGGAAGGCGTACAGCGCCTCCTCACGTTGGGTGCACTTCTTGCGCATGATCGCGTAGAAGGCCTCCCACGGCATGGGCTGCCACTTGAGGTCCGGCTATTGCGCACTCCACTCCTTGACCACATCCTTGAAGAGTTTTTCTTCAAGCAGCGTTGTGGCAAGGTCACCCCACTGGCTGAGTGGAGCCTTATGGACACATAGGACGTGCTCCATGCAATTCAGCCAGTTGGTCAGCTTCACGCCCTTCTGGAAGATCTCCACACTGAGGAGGAAGGACGTGTTAATGACGCACCCCGAAGTCGCCGAGGTAGGCAAGTCGTCGCTGCCACCGGCGGTGGCATCCGCAACTATGGCACACTGCACTTGTTGCTGCATCTGCACCTGGGTCACACTCGGCAATGCCTTGTCAAGGTCGTTGCATTGGCGGCCAGGCGCTACAGCTGGCGATCACAGTCGATGTCCGTGATGCTATGCCCGACGTGGGCCAGCAGGTTGGCAAACGCGAACTTGAGCTCTAATGTCGTCAGAGCATCGGCGATAGCCTCCAGTGCCTTGCGTTGTTCGTGCACCCTTGCCCACTGTAGGAGGGTACGGTTTTCGTACACGCCTCTAAGGAGTCCCACCTTTCGGAGGAGACTGTCGGCGGTGACGACGCTCGAGTGGGTGCTGCCTTGCCCCATTGCGGCCACATCGTAGGAAGTGGGTTCCGCCCCCATTCCTCCGAGTGGTGTCGTATGTCCACCATTGGTGGTGATCTTGAGTTGGCTTGCCGCCTCAGCAGCAAAATCCGTGAGCCTACGATGGCCATCGCCAATTGCCTTCGCGGCGATGTCGTCCGGCTCGTTCTCGCGGGAACTTCCCGTGTGGCTGCTTTCACTGCCCTTGCTGCTCTTAATAGTCTCGATGCCGTCGGCAACTTCAGGGGATGCGGCGGGCGCCTTGCCCTTCGCGAGCAATCGGCTCGAGTTCATCGCACGACGATGGCCATGGTCGCGATCCTCATCGCCTTTGCCATCGTCGGCGTCGTGCTCTTTGTTGGGGTCCCCCTCCGGGAGATCCTCCTCCATCGCATCGTCCGTCGCATGGGGGTCGCCCAAGTGCGCGTCGACGTGCTCGTCGAGCACCTTTTCGGCCTCCGCACGCTTCTCGGTATCACCGAGGTTGGCGTCGGTTGCCTTCAACGTACGGTTAGCTTTGGCGGTACGGTTGCCTTTGGGTTGGCAACCGTGCTCGCGGCGGCGGCTCCCAAAATTTGGATTCCGCTGAGAGCTCGTGGTGAGGCCGTCACCACCTTGCCCTTGTTGGTCTTGGACGGTCCGGCACTTGCCATCTTGTCACCCGTGCAACTAGCACGTGAAGACCAGAGTGAGGATCACCACACAACGTTAAGGAGGACTCGCTTCCCACAAACCCCTTGCTCTCACGATCGGTGAGGCAATCATAAATTCAATTTCTATTTTCCTTAGGCCGCCACGTCGGCACAAGGTCGTGGTTTTTGGGACTAGACTTCCCAAGCCGTGACTCATGACGATTGGCAAGGACTAGCACCTAGGAAAACAGAAAATTGAAAAGCAAGGGAATGACAAAACGAATGTGAGTGTCACTCACAAGACAAAGGCAAAGAATTGCAAAGGAGTCCTAGTAAATCATAGCAACTCCATTCCCTCTTCCTACTTCTTGTCCTTCCTTGTCTTCTTGTCTTCCTTGGTCTTCTCTTCATGCTCCTTGACGCCTCTTGCGTTATTGAGCGGCGTCTCCCTTGAGCCGGCGGCATTGGCGAGCCACAAAAAAACTTCAAAGTGTCACATTCCTTCTTTTGTAGGGTGCTCTATGGCCGTGCGAGTCCCTAAGCTTGGGAAGGGGCGTTGTCCCAATTTTTGGATGAAGGCGTTTTGAAGGAGCCTTGAAAATGGGGAGGATTTTGTGGTTTTTTAGGGTAGGAACTCTCCATCCCGCCCCACAAAAACCCTCCTAGCCCTCTGGAAGTGAGGAGAGGCTGGAAGGAAGAGTCTCTACAAAGTAGAGCTCTTTTCAAGCTCTCTAACGCACTTTACGATACTTGAATCCGTGAAGTGTAGATGCCGTAGTCCCTTTTGGCGGTTCAATTGCTCCTTGTAGCTGCTGGCGGCGTTTCATGTGTCGTAGCCGCCGTTTCTGTCGAACCCTTGGTCGGGAGGGTCGTCTTGCTCTGAGAACCACTGTAACGGGTCGAGTCTCCAGCTCCTGCTCTGAAGTCCTCGTCGGCGTTTGCAGAATGGCGTTCTCAGTCCGCGTCAGGGGTTTACCCCCTTCGCAGGACTGAGGGGCAATCGTCATCAACGACCGAGAGCAGAGATACTCGAACATTTCGAGTCTCCAGAGGCCCATTTCCGTTTTTAACCCTACCCCTTGTTTTGGGACCCAAACCGGGGGTTTTTTACGTTGAAGTCATCTGTTCGCACGAATTTTTTCGTTTTTTTTATGTTGAATTTGATCGCAAACGAGCTTCGATTTACGTTTTGCCGTTCTGGCACAAAATAGTCGCGTCGGAGGCACGCTGGCGATTTCGTGCCAGTTCTCTCGTCCTCATCCTCGCTCCCCCTATCCCTCGTCCTCGCTTGCTCGTTTGCAAGGAGGGTGAGGGGGGGCGAGGGCACGAGGCCACGAGGCCTCGCCCTCGAGGCCCTCGTGGGCCCTTGGCCGCCGATCGGGCTAAGGCCGCGATCCGCGACTGGCGGCTCGCCGGCCAGTGGCCGGCCAGTCGCTTGGCCGGTCGCCGGCCGTCCAGCCGGCCGGCAACGAGCTGGCCGGCGGCCAGCGAAATGCTGCCTGCCCGCCAGCCCTCGCTGACGCGAGGGTTGGTGCGCAACCACCCCTGGCTTGAGCGAGGAGGGAGGGCCGAACTGGCCCTCCCGCTTCAGTCTGCCTCAAAGAGTAGGGGGATGTAACGGATTCGGCGGAATCCTGGACCAACTAGGCTAGAACCGTGGTGCTTGAGGGTCTCCGACCCTAAAGCCATCCCGTCTCACCACCCACAGTCCCAGGTGACCTTGCACGAGTCACGTGGCTCTTTCGACCGGTCAGCATGGCATGCTGCCGCTGCTGCCGCTACTGCTACTGCTGCTGCTGCTATAGCCGCTGCAAGAAAGGGGGGGTGGGGGTCCCCCCAACAGAGGAGGACACCTCCCCAGTGGGGCTACCAGCCATGGTGTGATGCCCTTTGTTTTGTTTTTTTTTTGTTTTTTTGTTTTTCCTCTTTGTGGGTTGCTGGCGTTAGCAGTGGGGTCTGTTGAGGGTGGTGGATGTCCTGCCCACCCTTAGGGTGAGTTCCCCCTTCCCTTGCCCCTTTATTTGGTTTATTTTTTTGAGTTTATGACGTTAGTAGTGATGTCAGCAGTGACGTCAGTAGGGGGATGCTGACGTCAGTAGTGGCGGTTGTTAGGGCCGCTACTACAGCTGCTATTGTTGTTGCTACTGCTGCTGGTGCTACTGCTGCTGTTGCTGCTGTTGTTTGCTACTACTATGGCTGCTGCTGTAGTTGGTGCTGCTGCTGCTTGTGCTACTGCTGCTGTTGCTGCTGTTGCTACTGCTGCCGCTGCTGTTGCTGCGGCTGCTACTGTTGCTGCTGCTGTTGCTGCTGCTGCTACGGCTACAGTTGTAGCAGCAGTTGCTGCTACTGCGGGCTGCTACGGCTGCTAAGGCTAATGTAGCAGCGAAGGCAGCTGCTGCAGCAGCGGCGGCAAAGCAGGTGGGGTGGGGGAATTTTTTCACTCTTTTTTTTTTCTTTCTTCCTCATCTGTCACAGCGGGCAGCTGCCCGCTGTCAGTAGCGAGCAGCGGGCTGCTGCTCGCTGGCACCGAGGTACTGCTCGCTGACAGCAGGTAGCTGCTCGCTGGCAGCAGCGAGCTGCTGCTTGCTGCTCGCTCGCTGCGGGCAGCGGCCAGCAGCATCCGCTACTCGCAGCTGCTCGCTACAGCAGGTGCTACGGCTAGCTGCTGCTGCGGCTTGCTGCTACGGCTGCTGCAGCCTGCTGCTGCTACTGCATGCTGCTACAGCTGCTGCTTGCCGCTGCTATTGCTCACTGCTACTATGGGCTGCTGCTACTACGAGCTACAGCTGCGGGCTGCTGCTGCTACGAGCTGCTGCCGTGGGCTGTTGCTGCTGTGGGCTGCTGCGAGCTACTGCTTCTGCCTGCTGCTGCTGCTGCACGCAACTACTGCTGGCTACTACTGCTACTACTTGCTGCCGTTGCCTGCGGCTGCCGCTACTGCAAGCTGCTGTTGCTGCGTGCTGGTGCAAGTAACCGCACCTGGGTGACGTTGCCGCGTGCGTCGTTGCCCGCAGGTGTTGGACGTGGCCTGCCACTCACCTCCTCGCGTCACATGTGGGGTTCAATGCTGCCGAAAAAAATTCGGCACCATTTCCCCTGGCCGAGTCGCGGTGAGAAAAAGTCTGACGCCCCCACCAGGCGGATCAATGCTGCCGGAAAAAAATCCGGCAGCATTTCCCCTGCACTGGCACGTATGGGGGTCTGCCGGCGTTGTCTGGCACCTGTACGCCAGTCTTCTGCTGCTGCTGCTACGCTTCACCTCTGATACCAAGCTAGAAACCTAGGCAGCAGGTTGGGGCAGCATGCGTTTTTTATGCAGCGTGTGGGCTTCCACGCTCGTTGCTTAAGTCTGCTGCCCCCTCAGTCTGCTGCTCTAGAGACTAAGTCTGGAAGCTCTGGGTTGTTACTCAGAAGTGCGCGCGCCAGTGTTAGCACCAGAAAGCAGCTGAAAACTGGAAGTAACTGATTAGGAATGAAGAATGAGCAACAATGGGAGACCTCTCCAAGTTCTAGCTCCCCCCCACTAGTGTAGAACTTGATACTCAGCAAACCAGCCAATCAGAAAATAGTGCTAGACCTATTTTCTGGCAGGCAGGGTTTTCTCGGTGAGCCCTGCCAGACGCCCGACAGCCCAAAACCCGGGCGTCGTCCGTTTTGCCTCAAAACTGGACCATACCATAATACCGACGCTGCAAACGCAGTTGTGCGGTCAGAACCAGCTAGAAGAACAGCAACAAGAAGTTATGGCTGCACGAACCCAAGCAGTGCCTATGACAGTCAACGATGCAAAACAGGACCATACAACATGAGACACATGTTGAGGTTTGTGACGTTCGTGTACAGTTTATTGTGACCACTCGGCCGTGTCCATACTCATGCAGATCTTTGAGGCGGGCCCTGATGACACCGGTGCGACGAATGGCGGCGGACTATTGGCTTGGAGCTGGCCGACTACCGTTCCAGAGCCCCGGATGTTGTCGGGACTCTCTGTTGTCCTTTCTACTGCTTGCAGGCGTCTTTCGGCGAACTGGCCATGAGCCCTATTTGCATGTTTTTGCATTGTATGTCCAATGTCTGATGATGGATGCATGCATGTGACCAGTCGTAGCGTCCGTCTTTTGATCATGCACGTCTAGGTTCAGACGACGTAGCATTTGACATGTGTGCGCAGAGTTACGGCCAAAACAATGGTTTTTGGCCGGTTTTAGGACAGCTCTTGGACTGCCGCGTGCGACACCCGCCGTGCGCCGCGGCAGGTATTTATGCCTTGGACCTGTCATTTGTTAACTCTCTCTACATATTCTATTGAAGCATTCTGACACTTTGACTTGTATCTCTTAGCCAAACCCTTGTCGTTGTGTGCACAACCTGTGACTGTCGTCACCGTCTGACCAGGCACTGACGCCTAGTCAGCGACTGTGTTGCTAGGAAGCTTCCACGCATTTTCTCATGGTATCAGAGCAGTGAGACAGTTCTCACTGAGTTGCGTAGTAGAGACGCAGTAGAGCAGCAGCAGTGAGAGTCACCGCTGCAACAGATTCCTTGGGGCCTCTCGGAGACAGCCGGTCGCCGTCGACGCAGCCCTCACCCACCACGTGAGATCGCAGCAGCGCTGTTGCCATCGTGCCATCAGCAGCAGAAGAGGCAACAATAGCAGTGTAGCAGCAGCAACAGCGGTGCGTGGCGGCTGCAGTGAGCGCAGCCGCCATCCACAGCCGCAGTGGCAACAGCAGCAGCGGCGACAGTAGCAGCAGATGCGTCGCCTCTAGAGAGAGCAGACTGACGCTATCCGCACGCTGCCTGAGCTTCTTCGTGCTCAGTCCACGACTCCTCAGCGGGCCTCTGAGGGAGCTGCCGGCGTCGCGGTCTCTACCCAGCAGTCGGCTCAGGCACCCGTGACAGGCGCTCGACATGTCCCACCACCTGCTGACCTCCTGGATGATGAGCCACTCATGCCAGGCATTACGGAGGATTCCCCGGCTCAGGAGATTCGAGTTCTTCAGGAGCGCCTCCGTCAGCTGCAGACGGGCACCCGATCTCCTCCGTTTTCCCCGATGCAATCGTCACCTGACTACCCCAGTGACCATCCTCTTCCAGGAGTCTTTCCCATCTCTCGTCCTACTCAGCCTATGGTTGCTCTCCCCACGGAGCGGCAGCCCAACGATTTTGAGGCACCACCTCCACGGTACATGAGTGAGGATGGCTTCGACTGCTGGGAGATCCTGTTTCAGGTGTGGGCTAAATCTGAGGGAGTGTGGCCTTACTACCACAGCCCGTACCAGCCTACAGACCCAGCACAGGTATGGACAGCAGCCCGGGCCATGCGCGAACTCCTCTACGCCATGCCATGCGAGACCGTCGTCGACTTCTGCCCCTTCCTTGGCGAGGCCAGCACATGCACCGGCGCCGATCCTCGTGGAGGTAGGGATCTGGCCTTATCCCTCCTGGCCGCACAGACGCACGCCACTCGTGCATCACTCATTTCTTCTTTCCATTTGCTTCGTCACGGGCCTGCGGAGCCTACAGCGGATTACTGGCAACGCGCCATGCGCATTTACATGTGCTTGGGGACCTCAGGAGGCACATAGCTGTGGGCGCTTCGTACGATCATGCTCGGAGTTCGCCTCAAGCACACCGACATCTTCACACGGTACAGCGACGCTGTCCTCGAGCCCTTCTCAGCCACTCTACAGCTGCATCCTTGGGCACATCAGGTCTTCCTTCAGGTGACCTCAGCCAGCGAGGCAGCCGCAGCCCACCAGGAGACTTCCCTCGCTGCACCAGCCATCACATCACCACCATCTTCCCTCCTACAGTCTCCCTCTTCCTCCTCCATCACTTCCTTATCTTCCTCTTCCTCTTCGACCCTGTCTACACCCACGCAGACACAGGGCGTTGCAGTAGTCGCCCAAGGGAAGAAGAAGCATAGGAAGCGTGGATGAGGTCAGCAACTGTCGTCATCGAGTGGTAGCAGTGGCCGTTTTGTGCACTGCTACAACTGTGGAGGCACCCATCGCTACACCAAGTGCCAGCAACCGCTTGAGTGGGTGCGGATCACTCGTGGGCTCCACGCTGCTCATGCTCTCCGTTCTGTCAATACGCCGGATAGCAACGGTCTAGAAAACGGGTCCCGACATGGGAGGCCGCCAACCGCTCTTGGTATTGCAACCAAGATAACATATCACCCTCGAACGAGGGATCCACACTTTAGGTTCGTTTGGTTTGCAACCTCACGAAGTCCGCATGTTGGTCTTTAGTGTGTACCTTTGGTTGGACACTCTGTGAGGAGTCTCAAAGGCAAGAACTGTAAATGGATGCATGCAAGGTACAGGCTTTTATACTTGCAGAGCTTTGCTAAAGCTTCTGCTTGTAGTGGCTCCACTGGAGCCAACCTCATCCTACATTCCTACTTGGCGCGTCCTTAGACCGCCAAGTGTCATCCTCAAGGCAGGCTCTAGTAAGCTTCCTTGAAGCTTCCTGTCCCAGTTTTGGCCACAAAGAAAATTGCGGCCGTCGCGGGGTTTGAACCCGCGACCTCTGGTTTGAGACTCCGGTGCCTAATCAACCAAGCCAAAAAGGTATGGTTCCTATGATGAGCCACAGGGGACATACCCATTATGGGCAGTGCATTCCTGGCCCATCTCAGAACAGACCAAGGGGACATACTCCATAGAGCAGTGCATGCCTTGTCTGTATGTGTAGCTAGCCAGCTAGGCAGTGGCTTTGTTGAAACTTCTGCATTATGTGTTTAACACTGTATCCATGGGTCTCCTTTTCACCCTTTGTGCTACTCGCTTGCTTGATGGATATTGTGACAATGATTATGCACGGGACAGAAACGCACGCAACTGGAGGGGGGTATGTCTTCCGTCTATGGGGCACCACCGTATCATGGCGCAGTGCCAAACAGTCATGCGTGGCACACAGTGTGGCTGAAGCAGAATGCATGTCCTTGGGGCCAGCAGCATGTGAAGCTACCTGGCTGCAGCGGCTGTTGGGGGAGCTGAACATGAGTGTGGGGGCCGTACCACTGTATTGTGACAGTTCTGCTACACGTCGCATCACAGCAAATGATGGTGTATTGCACCCACGCACCAAGCACATAGGATTCGAACATCACTTTGTCTGGGAAGCAGTGGAAGCAGGCGTTGTACAAGTGTGTGAGGTACCTGGAAGTGAGCAACTTGCAGACTTCCTCACCAAAGCACTTCCATCCTACTCCCTCCTTTCTCAGCTCCATCTACTTGGTTGCATGCGTGCAACACCCTTGGCCAAGGTGGCATAATACCCTAAAAACTATGAATTTGACGAATGACCTGATGCATAGTTTATTCGTTCAAAATGTTGTCGGGTTCAAACTGTTTAGGTGTATCGTATAAATTCGACGAAAAGGCGGAGGTGGTACCTTGAATTCGACGAGAGCGCTAGTTCAGTTTTTCTTTTCCGATGAAAGACTCGACCGTTCAATTTTTTGAACGGTCAGAACCCCGAATCAACCTGTGTTGGCGGCTTTTGAGGCCACGTTGGATTCCTTGCCACGGTGGCGAGGACCCTTCCGTGGCATCGCAAGCCACTGCAGCGGTTGAACACATGGTCAAACACCGAGAACCGGGAAAAAAACCATGTTTCGACCATTGTACGAGACAAAAATGTGTTCGGACCTGATAAAAAAAAAACAAAAATCTAGGTATAGAACGTTGATTTTGACGTTTTGATTTTTAATCATTTAGGTGGTACCTATGAATTCGATGAAAGTTCATTTTCAATGAAAATCGATGAGGGGTAAAACAATTAACATCAAAATCAAAGGTTTTTAGGGTAACTCACTATGTATACATTCCTCCGTATGTGCCCTCGGGTGTGCAGTGCATGTGGATTAGGTGGTCGGTGGTGAGCCACGTTGATCGCAGAGACACGCTTTCGCTAAGCCTATTACGTGGCGGCGCCACCCTGTTGTCTCCCACCCTCCACCGACCGTCGACCTTTGCCTGCCCTCGTTGGAAAACCTACTTGCAAACCATGCGTCATAGTGTGCTCGCTGTGTTGCAAGACCTAGATCAGTCTCCAACTTACATGACTTGTTAGGTCCAAAGTAGGTTTCTTAACCTCTAGCCTAATTTGAGACTCGAAGGTGCGTTTGCACCCTTTTTGTGGTCACTGGATGAATTCACCCTCGCACCCTGTTGCACGCCGGCAAGCCTTGCTCGCCTGCTGGCGGGTGAGACTCGACTAGCGAGTCTCACCTGTAACATGGGGATACCTTGTTACTAGAGGACTCGTAGCAAAAACGCTAGTTCGCCCTAGGGTTTTGGAGCTAAATTCTTCCACAGTTCATGAAACAAAGCGCCGTTGGTATGATTCAATTCGTTATAGTTTTCTCAAATCCCCTGAACTGAAAACATCTGGCCAGAGCCAGTGCGGATGCAGCTTATGTCAGCGACAAGCCCCAACGTGACAAAAGCGGCACGAGACGATGTCATGTGATGAGTGGCTGCAGAATTGATGAGCCAAAAGCCACTCGACACAGGAGACAGAGCAGTCACATGCCATTGTGCGACACTGAAAACTAGGACAGGAGAGGACGTAGTACAACCTAAAGTCACAACAATGAGACAGGGAAGGGTGAACGACTGCCAATGCTCAAGCCACTCCACAGCCCCATCATTTGACGCACCCCAAAGGGCTCCATCCGATGAACAACGGTGATCTCCGGACTTGATAGTCAAACTCATACCGGAGGAGACAACTGGAAGCTGAAGAAGGGAAGGAAATGGGGAGGTCAGAGCAGACGTGTTTAGACGATGCGGGAGCTCGGGAAAGGACCGAGCAGGTGGCATAAAGAACAATGGACCTGCGGGCTGGAGCCACGATGGAGGGATGTAGGAGGGAGAAGGCGGCCAATAGACCGTGGGATAGTATGGTGGCAGAAGCCAACGACAATTCGGGAGGGGTACCACCACTGCCGGGGACGTCGGTGCGGCCGTTGAAACAACCGATGTCATAACGAAGGTGGTCTCCCACTGCACGGGGTCAGACTCCCACTTGCAAGGGTCTCGACCGTAAGAAAGATAGAAGATTTAAAGAGATTTAAAATTGGTCCATGAGAACTGGTCTCCCTGTGGCACCGGGACAAACCACGGATGCCCGGGTCTTGACCCGGGCATCCAGCCCGCAAGAAACAAAATGAAATGGTCTCACAGAATAACAAGACGAGTTAACCCAGGATGTGTGTTGGTATGTCGAGGGGCCAACCTTTTTTTTGCTTGGAGGCGAGCACGCTCCAATCCGCTCAAACAAGCTCATCGATTGACGGGCTCGTTGATCGACGGGCTTGTCGGTCGGCAAGCCTGTTGACCGACAGTGTAGGAGGCACGAAAGCTGTGAGGCAGCCTCTTGCATGCTGCGCTGCTGCCAGATGTCGCAGCTACTGCTGCTGTTGTTGACGCTGTTGCTTGTGCTACTGCTTCGCTACTGCTACTACGGCTACTTGCGTAAAGGATTTACTACTACGGCTGCTGCTGCTCTTGTTACTGCTATTACTGCAACTGCTTCTGCAACAGCTTCATTGATGCTGCAACTGCTGCTACTGCTGGTTCGGTAGCCATTGCTGCTTCTGTTGCTGGTATGAATGTGGACCTGATGCAACAGGGTCCGTCGTTGGTGCAGGCTTTGCTGGCGCCAACGGCTGCTGCGGTTGTTGGCGGTGCAAATGCTGATGCTGCTGCTGCAGCAACTGCCACTATTTCTGCTACTACTGCTGCTGCTACTAATGCTATTGTTGCTAGTGCTACTGCTGTTGCCGAAGCTACAACTGCTGCTGCTACGGGGGCCTAAGAGGCTGCTATTGTGGTTGTTGTAGCTTCTGCCACTTGTAACTGCAAATGCAGCCCCTGTTGTTGCCGTAGCCACTGCGGCCGGCTTGGTTGCTGGCGGTGCTAATGTTGTCGCTGCTACAGCAGCTCCATTGTAGTAGCTGCCATTATTGCAAGTTGTTGGGTACTGTGGTTGCCGGCTGTCACAATCGGCTGTGGCCAGGCACGCAGTTGACTGGCGGGGCCGACGTCAACGTCGGCCGGATGCGCAATTACGGCTGCCCTCCTTGGCTGCAAACCGCCACAAAAGGTGGAGGGTGGAAGCGCAAGGAGGGGCAAGGTAGGCTAGAAAGGTCATTCCAGCTGATCCCTTGGCTGTGCAGGAAAGATGGCGCGAGGGGTGGATCCGCTTGTGACGCCAAGAGTGGCAGTCACGAGCTCGGCCCAGGGTTGAGGTCGGCGGAAGAGTCCGCCGTCCTGCTCATGAGAAGCTGCTCTGATACTAGTAGGGAATCTTGCTGGACTAGATAGAAGCAGCAGGCTAGTGGAAGAGACAAAAGATACAAGGAGATGCCATGGTTGCTAGACGGGAGTGGAGAATGTGAGAAGCAAGAGGGAACGAGTCACAGCACAGCAAAGTGCTACAAGCACGGTGGCGAGCGAGCGAGTAGCGAGCTCACTCTAGCTCGCTACCCTCGGGGTTTTGGGAGTTCAAACCATCTATCCCCAAGTTAGGAATAGAACCTGTCAAGCATGCTATCAGCGAAGAGACCTGTAAAAAGACAAGTTTGAGCAAGCACCCGGCTCGGCCAAGCACGAGCACGTGGCACATGAGCACACGGATGAAGCTTTGTGGCCACGTGATTCAAGGAATGGGCAGTCGTGTAGCCACGTCACCACGGCGGGGCTGCTAGCAGTGCCGTCTCATGCATTACTGAGGTGAGTGTGCAACAAGGCCAGAGGTCACCGTGCGGTACTGACATACATACACCAATAGTTTTAACCGTAACTCTGCGCACATGCATCCAAATGCAACACCGTCTGAACCCACAGACAAAGAATCTTGAGCCAGATGCTACGACTGGTCACACGTACAGGTCTGGCATCGATCAGTGGATACACAATGCAAAACATGCAAATCGGGCTCAAGACCCAGTCCATCGAGAAAACTCTAGCGGCTGCAAAAAAAATTGCAAAGCACCCCAGCAAGCACCCGCGATGTCGTGGCAACTGTGAGGCAGCTACTGGTGGTTGGCGCCTGAGAAGATGCATAGAAGCTTCCTAGCCACACTCCCGTTGACCAGGCGTCAGTGCCTAGTCAGACGGTGACGACAGTCACAAGTCGTGCACGTAACGGCAAGGGTTTGGCTAGGGGACACAAGGCAAAGTGTCTGAATGCTTCATAAGCATTTGCAGAGAGAGATAACAAATGACAGGTCCATGGCATAAATACCTGCCGCGGCGCACAGCGGGTGTCGCACGCGGCGGTCCAAGAGCTGTCCTAAAACCGGCCCAAAACCACCGTTTTGGCCGTAACTCTGCGCACACATGTCAGAATGTTGCGCCGTCTGAACCTAGACGTGCAGAATCTCCAGCCGGACGTTACGACTGGTCACACGCACAAGTCCGACATCAATCTGTGGAAGGACAATGCAAAACATGCAAATCGGCCTCAAGAGCCTGTCCACCGAGAAGACTCTAGCGTCTGCAGAAAAGCTGCAGAGTACCCCAGCAAGCACCCGGGACGTCATGGCAGCCGCCTGGTGGCTGCTGGCGGGTGAATCCACCAACCATCAGTGCTCCGGCGCCAGCTGAATCCGCATCAGGGATCTGCACGAGCATGGACACGGCCGAGTGGTCACAGTAAGCTATACAAACGGACGGAAACAGCTCACATCACAACACTCCCCCATGACCCGATGGTACGCATGTCCATACGCGTGCAGAACTGATACATGTGCACAACTAGATGTACAACAGTCCATGCTCACACACCCCACTATCAGCCACTCTCAGGCAAGGGGCGTAGCCATACAGAACGAATGGCCACCATGAACTTTCCACGCGCAACCGCCTTGGTCAAGAAGTCAGCCCGCTGCATGTCCGTGCCGACCGAGATGACAGAGATCACTTGTCGCTCCACAAGATCACGCACAAAGTGATGCTCAACAGCAATGTGCTTCGTGCGTGCATGAAACACACCAGAGTTGTCTGCAATGGCAAGAGCACTCTGGTTGTAACAGCACAGAACAATGCAGGGCACAGACTGACGCAACTCACGAAACAGATGCTACAGCCACACCGCCTCAACAGCCCCAGCCCCCAGAGCAATATACTCAGCCTCTAATGAGCTACGTGCGATACAACCCTGCTTGCCACTGCGCCAAGACACAGCGGTACCACCAAGCAGGAATACGTAGCCTATTCGACTGCGCCCATCAGGACTCCACGCCCAGTCGCTGTCTGTGTAGCCGTCGACTACTACCGAACACTGCCGTCGAAAGCAGAGTCCGAGGTACGGTGTGGACACCAAGTACCGCACCACTCGTACAGCAGCATGAAGGGCTCTCGCCACTGTGAAAACTGTGCAAGGAGGTTGATGGCAAAGGTAATGTTGGGTCGTGTAGTAGTGGCCAAGTACATCAAGGAGCCAATCAGGCGCAAGTACAGGGTAACGTCCACTGTCTCCCCCAGGTCTGCGGGATCATCCACCTTCAGAGCATCCTGCCCGTCAGGTATGATGGGGGTGGAGGCTGTAGGAACTGCACCCAAGAGGTCAGCAAACCGCTCCCCCACAACATGGGCGTAACGTGCCTGGTGTAACAAGAGTGTTCGTCGCTGGCGATCACGCATGATCTCCATCCCGAGAAACAGAGCTGCAGGACCAAGGTCCTTCATCCTGTACGTAGCGTGGAGAACTGCCTTGGCCTCCTTCACGGCCTCCATAGAAGGAGACGCAATCAGGAGGTCGTCCACGTAGACCAGGATGGCAGTGAAGCTGTCAGCTGTCCGTGTGAGAAAGAGGGACGGGTCTGCGTCACTCTGTACGTAACCGTCACGTGTCAGTGTACCAGTGATCTCCAAGTTCCAACACCTGGGTGACTGTTTTAGGCCGTACAAGGCCTTGCGCAAGCGCCAGACCTTGTCACCGACCTCGAACCCAAGTGGCTGGACCATGTAGATCTCCTCCTCTAAGGTGCCATGGAGGAACGCGTTGTTCACGTCCATCTGGTGCAGCTCTCAGTCGTGGTGAGCAACAACCCCGAACAGAGCGCGAGCCGTGGTCATGCGGCCAACCGGTGCAAAGGTGTCAGTGAAATCTACTCCCTCAACCTATGAGAACCCCTTGGCCGTCAAGCAAGCCTTGTAGTGATCCAGTGTGCCATCAGGCTTCACCTTCTTGCGAAAGACCCACTTGGCCTGTACAGCCCTCCGCCCAGGCGGGAGGTCGACAAGCTCATAGACACCGTGCTCACGGATGGCTCTCAGCTCATCCTCACAAGCAGCACGCCACAGGTCTGCATTGTGGGCTGAGAGTGCCTCCTTCAACGTGCCTGGATCAGGCAGCGTCGAGGGAGCGCTCCGGGTGGCTAAGACACACGCCTCCGGACTCGGTCTGACCGTGACAAGGTCGGCTGCAGCGTCGCAAGCGACCAAGAACTCTCGAGAGACCAACTTGTGGCCGACATGACATGCTGGGTGAATCTCGGTGTAGTCTGCGTGGACACTCAGGCCAAGGGCCTTTGTGCTAGGCTCGCCACTCTGAACACTACGAGTCGGTCGTCTGGGCACAGGGTCAGCAGTCCGCTGAGCTCTAAAGGGCAATGGTCGTAGGCGACCACCAGGCTCGCGGGAGTACCTCGACGCAGCGCTCGCCTCAGGCTGCGGGGAAGGCTGCTGTGCCAGAGTCGTAGGAGGCATGGGTGGATGCACGGGAGTGGGTGTGACGGAGGGGATTGACACTGGTAAGGGGTCAGGTGTACCAGAGGGGACCGGCACTGGCACCAGTACGGGATCGGGTGTGCCAGAAGGGTCTGACACCGACACAGGGTCAGGTGTGCCAGAGGGAACTGACGCCCGTACGGGATCAGGTGTGTTAGAGGGAACTGGAGCCCGCACGGGATCCGGTGTGGAACAAGGAAGTAGCACAGGATCGGGTGTGTCGGACGGTACGGATGAGGCTACTGGACCCACAACCACGATGGCCGGATCGTCAGCAGCCGGAGACCGGTCAGCAGGTGAGGAAGCCCGGCCGGACCCATCCGCAGGACTAGTCTCCCCCATCCGCCGGGAAGCCACACAGGTAGGAACGTGGTCGGCGGCGAGCGACAGAATGCTGGACAAGTCGTGGTAGGTGAGAATCTCAAAGAAGAGAGCATCTCGAGACTCGACAATGCGATGGCGAGCAGGGTCCCAAAACCGCCAGGCCTTCGACCGGGGGGAGATATCGAGGAAGGCACACATGCGTCCTCGAGGTGAGACCTTAGAACCCTGCTGGTCCTTAGTGTACCAGACTCAAGCGAGAGACCCCCAAACGCGAGCGAGACGGAGATCAGCGCGATGGTCGAACCACAGCTCATACGGCGTGACATGGTCTGGAAGCGGACCATGCGGCAAGCGGTTCCAGACCCACGTCATGTAGGAGAAGCCCTCAAAGGCAAAGGACTCCGGTAGACCGCACTCAAACCACATAGCGCAAACCGCATCCTCCATGGTGCGGTTCCAACGCTCAGACACACCGTTCTGCTGTGGTGTAGTAGGGGCGGAGAGCTGGTGAAAGATACCGTGCTCGGCAAAGTAGGCATCCATCTCACCCAAGAACTCGCCACCACGACCTGAACGGAATGTGTGCAGAGTGTGACGAGACTGACGCTCAGCCATCACAAGCCACAGGCGGACTGCCAATGCGGCATCGCTCTTGTGGCGCAGGCTGTAGACCAACCGCATCCGTGTGAAGTCATCAGTCAGGATGAGAACGTATCGACCCCGATCAGAGAGGGACTCGACTGGGAGAGGGCCGAGAAGGTCCGAGTGAACCAACTCAAGTGGGCGCAGTGCCCGGGAGGAGGAGTCAGGGTAAGAGCAGCGATGCATCTTACCTTGGGCGCAAAAAAGACAGTCGGTCTTGGGCGGCTTCTCAAAAGAAGCTGCGTCAAGACCGAGGGCTAGCTGAGTACGAATGAGCTTGGACACAGTGTCCGAGCTCACATGGCAGAGGCGACGGTGTAACAAGCGCAGGTGTTCCGGGGAGAGAACACCAGTGACAAACACTCGTGCAGAAGAGGGAGGGGAAGGAGAAGCAGAGGGAGTGCAATGAGACACACGATACAGGTCATCAACAACAGAGGCACAAAGCACAATGGCACGTGTGTCAAGCGCAGTCACTATGGCAGAGTCAGCAGAGTGCTCAAAAGTGAGGCCCATCCTGGTGCATGCACAAACAGAGAGCAGGCTGAGCTCAAGAGCAGGGACAAAGAGCACATCAGAAATGTACAAGGGGCCAGACGGACCATCGAACCGCACAACCCCAACTCCCTGTACAGGCAACGACTGACCAGACCCTGTGCGAACAGACCGAACAGACGCAATGGGACCCAGCACAACGAAGTCACTGCGACGACAGGTCATTTGATGAGTGGCCCCATAGTCCATAATCCAGGTGCCACTCGGCTCACGACCAGTCGTCGACATTGAGCAACGTGCCACAGAACACTCTGCCTCTGCTGGGCGCTCAGCAGAGGACTCGGAACAACGACGGACAACACGGATCTGTGACTCGGCAAGCCAGTCGATACTGTCAGGTCCATCCTCATCGCAAGCCACCATAGCTCCACCACAAGCATCATCACGAGCAACAGACGCAGTAAGACAAGCTGTGTCGGGACCACTCGGCTGTGACAACACACTCACACCTCCCTGAGTACGAAGCGCCAGCAGCTGACGAAGCTCTGCGATCGTGCGATCCCGAGGGTCCACCTCACTGCTGCCGCCTGATGAAACGAGTGCGTCTGTAGCACTCGTGGTCGCGGCGCGCCCAGTCCGTGTGTCGCTCGAGGAAGTCCGCTGTGCGTACGCCGCCTGGAGGCCGCGCATGATCCGAGTCCAGTCAAGTGGCTGCTCACTCTGTGTAGCAATGAGCGCCTCCACAGTTGTAGCAGTGGACAGAACGTCCACTGCCACTACTCGCCGGCTGCTGCTGCTGCTGCTGTCCCTTTCTGCGTCGCCTCTTCCCCTTCTTTCCCTGTGCGGCCGCTGCAACACCCTGAGTGTGGCCGCTCGGAGTAGAGGAGGAGGAGGAGGCGGTCGAGTTGGGGCTAGTGAGCAGGGACAGAGGCGTAGGAGGCGTCGCAGTCACTGCTGCAACCAGTGGACTCTGCTGATGAGCGACGGCAGCTTCATGGGCCGATGTGGCCTGGATGAAGTAGCGATGGGCCCAAGGAAGCAGCAGTAGTGACTCTGACAGCTCAGAGAGAGCCACACGATCGAAGCCCGTAAAGAGCTTCACATGGTCCAAATGCGCTCCCATCATGATGGTGTCGAGCGCCCACAACTGCGTCCCGCCACCGGTCCCAAGGCGCGTGTAAAGGCGCATCGCGCGCCTCCAGTAGTAAGCTACGGGCTCTGTGGGGCCCTGGCGGAGGGAGTGAAACTCACGTAGTCGAGCCGCCCTCGTGGCACGGGTCTCCGCAGCGAGAAGTGTCAGGGCCAGCTCCCAGCCCTCACGTGGATCTGCTCCAATCCCGGTCCCGGTCTGACCGAGGAAAGGACGGAAGTCGATCACAGGCACCGTGGCATGGCATAGAGGAGACCCCGCATCGCTCTCGCTGCTGTCTGAGCCTGGTGAGCATCGCGGGTCTGGTACTGGCTGTGGTAGTACGGCCAGACACCCTCAGAATCGGCCCACACCTGAAACAGAGTCTCCCAGCAATCGAAGCCCTCGTCACTATCGTAACGGGGTGGAGGTGTCTCAAAGTCCTTCGGTCGCCGCTCCGTGGGGAGGGCGACCTCAGGCTCAGGAGATGGTGGGCGGGGTATGGGGAGCCCACCAGTGAGGGAAACACCACCAAAGGTGACCGCTGCTGAACGATGTGTCTGATCCTGATGGCGAGAAGGTGGTGGAGTGGGAGGCTGTGATCCCAGACGTAACTCACGGATGCGCTCCTCAAGCACACGAATCTCGTGCTCGCGTGAGTCATCCTCAATCTCCTCCTCGTCCCAGGTGTCCACCTGTGATGATCGATGCTGAGACCGCCGCACTGTGTAGGCTGTAGACTGCTGAGCGGATGGTGTAGCTCCAGTAGACTCTCCAGGTGGCTGCTATGAAGCCATCGAACGACCCCGCAGTAACTCCGTGATCTCCTGCAACGCGTCGGACTGCCTCTGCTGCTGCTGGCGCATCTCGTCCTGCGACCGACGAAGCTCATCGATCATGTGGGACTGCGACCGCGGGCTCACAATGCCCGAAGAGGAGGAAGAGGGATCAGCGGGTCCTTTGTCCTTGTCACGGACCGGCGCCATCGCGGTCCTCAGTATGGGGCTGAGCGTCAAAAAATGCTCCAAACAAGAAACTGACAGCGTTTCTCGAGGATTTGAGACGTTGGCAATTTTTGACTGTCCGGCCAAAAATTTGGCTAAGTATGGTGCTGACGGCCAGAAATTTGGCCAAGTGCTGAATTTTAAAAATTTCAGCACTAAAAATTCAAGGTTGTCCAAATCAAGCGAAATTTGGACCACAGAGGCTCCTGAATGTGCTGAACATGGTGGTGAAATTTTCGGTCGCAAAAAGTTGGAAAAAGTGGCAAAACGTCACTTTTCCCTGTTCTGCCCGAATTTCAGCAGAAAACAAATCTGTGTTGCACTTCAGTCGTTGCTGGTAGCGACAGAGCACGAAACTGAACGTGAATAGTAGCTCTGGAGAGTATGGACACCAACGAGTGCTCACAGTAAACTGTACAGGTCAACAGGAACGTCACAAATCACAACATAGGTATCTTCTGTTATGCATGCATCAGACAAGTGATGTTGGGTGGCTAATCCCTCAGGACCACAAGTCTGGTTTATACCGGCGTGTGAGAAACCACCCGCAGCTTGTTCGCTCCAGGGTTACATTCGATCCCGGGCCCCACGACGATAGCCTCACTATTTTGGCCCAGTAATGATTGAGGGTCTCCGACCCTCAACCCATCCCGTCCATCCGTTTGCTACATCTGGGCCCCTCAACGATAGCCTCACGTGGGTGGTACGTTCAACTGGTTTATACCCATGCGTTTTATGTAGTCATATAACTTGGTGAGTTTATGTTTTGGTCGAATGATGAAGGCCACGATTAAGAGTCACTTGGTCTTACTCATGTTGGACCAGAGGACCATAAAACATCTTTGGTTTCATATGTTCTTTTAGTTTTCCAGGCCCATGCAATTTTGTAATGCCCAAGGATTGTAACGCGTCAGATCTCCAGCTCCTGCTCTGAAGTCGTCGTCGGAGTTCGCAGAATGGCGTTCTCAGTCCGCGTCAGGGGTTTACCCCCTTCGCAAGACTGAGGGGCAATCGTCATCAACGACCCAGAGCAGGGAGACTCGAATATTTCGAGTCTCCGGAGGCCCATTTCCGTTTTTAACCAAACCCCTGGTTTTGGGACCCAAACCGGGGGTTTTTATCTCAAACTCGTGTGTTCGCACGAGTTATTCCGTTTGTTTTACGTCGACGTTCGTCATAAACGAACTTCGAGTTTCGTTTTGTCGTTCTGGCGCGAAATCGTCGCGTGCGAGGCACGCTGGCGATTTCGCGCCAGGCATTTTGTCCTCACCCTCGCTCCCCCTATCCCTCGTCCTCTCTTGCTCGTTTTGCAAGGAGGGCGAGGGGGGACGAGGGCACGAGGCCACGAGGCCTCGCCCTCGAGGCCCTCGTGGCCTCTCAGCCGCCGATCCGGCTGAGGCCGCGATCGGCGGCTGAGAGGCCAGCGAACTGCTGGCCGCCGGCCAGCCCTCGCTGACGCGAGGGGTGGTGCGCAACCACCCCTCGCATCAGCGAGGAGGGAGGGCCGAACCGGCCCTCCCGCTACATTCCTCCCCACTTATTATGAACCGTCCCGGTTCATGAACAACAAGTAGGATTGTCAGTCAGTGAGTCATCAACATTGTGAAAGAAAATTAATTATTTCAATCACCAGCTAAACATGAACACGTGCATGGTACGTAGACCTAAGCTGCAGCTTGTAGGTCAGCACGGCTAGCGGCCTCCCCCCTTTAGGCTGGAGCGTCCGCGCGACAACCATGTTGGGCGTCCCCAACCTCCTATGGTCGCTGTCCATGAATGCTGCCCTGTGGGAATGTTGTTCACTTTTCCCGCGTTCAGGTGGTACCTTCTGCCACGCGTCGATCTGTGCGAGCTGCAAGCTCGCTCCAGTACTCGTTGACCACCCCTGTGGGCAACCGAGATTCGGGCTCCCATGAATTATGTTCAGGTCCACAACCGGCCCAATGGACGAGGTACTCCCTGACAACGCGCGACCGAAGAGTACGCTC
Source organism: Penium margaritaceum (assembly GCA_023375785.1). Lineage (NCBI taxonomy): Eukaryota > Viridiplantae > Streptophyta > Zygnematophyceae > Desmidiales > Peniaceae > Penium > Penium margaritaceum. The sequence continues at coordinate 43,999 of SZWC01020354.1, forward strand.
TCGGTGCTCGAGTAGGCGAAGGACCTCGTATTGGCCGTCGGCAGCGAGGACTGCTGGCGGTGGCTGAACGGTTCCTTCTGCCGTGTATGGAGCTAGCAGGCTCACATGAAACACGTCATGTATCTTCATACTCGGCGGACGTAGCAATCGGTATGCCACTGGCCCGATACGTGCCACAATGGGAAACGGCCCAATCCACTTCAGTAGAAGTTTTCTTGCCCCTGGCGACTTCAACCGAAGGTTTTTAGTGCTAAGCAACACTTTGTCACCGATGTCAAACGACGCCTCCCGGCGACCTTTGTCGGCATATGCCTTTTGTCGCTGCCGAGCTGCTTGAAGGTGACCCTTCGCCTCCTGTAACAAGGAGTCGATGCGCTCGGCAAAGGCTTGAGCAGAAGGGACCTGCCCTCCTGTACTCCCACTCTTCACCAATGAAGAGGGTACCACTGGATGCCGACCACTGTTCAACACGAACGGTGTGAACTGTGTGGACTCGTTCACCGAGTTGTTCACCGCAAACTCTGCCGGTGCTAGGAATTCGTCCCAATCATGCATGGCAGGGTCCACGTACATGTGGAGCATCTGCTCCAGAGTGCGATTCATGCGCTCCCTTTGTCCATCCGTTTGAGGGTGAAACGCTGTCGACATTTGCGACTCGCTGCTGAAGTACTCGTGCATCTTTTGCCAGAACTTACTAGCAATTTTTCGATATCGGTCGGAGATAATACGCAACGGCAAGCCGTGGTACTTTACGACACCCTCAAAGAAGAGACGAGCGGTCTCCTCTGCGTTCACGTCAGTGGTTGTAGGAATGAAGTGTGTCATCTTCGTCAACAGATCCACAACCACTAGTATTGCATCATGGCCACGAGCCGTGTCCGGAAGACCAGTAATGAAGTCCATGCTGACGCACTCCCATGGAGTCCCAGGAATGGGAAGCTGCTGGAGGAGTCCCGCAGGCTTCTTATTACTAGCCTTATTCCGAAGACATGGGTCGCATGTCATGCAATACTTACGGACATCGACACTCCACCCTGACCACCAATAATGGTCCGAGAGTGCCTGTCCGGTCTTTCGGGGTCCCACGTGACCTGCGACCGGCGGGTCGTGGAACTGGGAGATAACCTTTGCTTGAAGGTCTCCTGAGTTTGGCACAACAACTTGTTCCCCGTGCCAGAAGATTCCTGCGGCCTCCACCAAGCCGTACTTGTCCAGATTTCGAGAGTCTTGAAACCAAGAATCCACACAGTATCCCATTCGGATCCTGTTTACAAAACCGTTGTAATGGACAATCTCTCGTGGTGGTTGACGCAGAGGTACAGGGGGATCTGGTGGTTGTACGGTTGCTGTTGCAATGGCCATAAAACACCCACTGACCTCGGTGGTTGCTTTAATTTCCACAGGCTGTCGGCTTAGTGGATCGGCCACATTGATTCGTCCTGGCCGATATTCCCATGTGAACGAGAATCGACTCAGGTATTCGCTCCAACGCGCATGTCGTCTTGACAGGTTCGGTTGCGTTTGGAAAAACACCAATGGATTATGGTAGGTCACGACCGTCACACCCCCTTCAGCACCCTCAAGGTAGCAACGCCACATCTTGAAAGCGTGTACTACCGCAAGGAGCTCTTGATCCCCAGTCGTGTACCGCGTTTCCGCGGGTATGAGCTTCCGGCTCTCATACGCAACTGGGTGACCGTTCTGCATGAGGACGGCTCCAAGTCCAACTACCGACACATCACATCGAACCTCCCACGGTTGCGATGGATCCGGAAGAGCTAGGACGGGCGCCGTGGAGAGAAGCTCTTTGACTTTGAGAAAAGCGTTCTCGCAATCAGATGTCCATTCCCAACGCACGTCTTTTCGCGTGAGCNCTTGAAAGCGTGTACTACCGCAAGGAGCTCTTGATCCCCAGTCGTGTACCGCGTTTCCGCGGGTATGAGCTTCCGGCTCTCATACGCAACTGGGTGACCGTTCTGCATGAGGACGGCTCCAAGTCCAACTACCGACGCATCACATCGAACCTCCCACGGTTGCGATGGATCCGGAAGAGCTAGGACGGGCACCGTGGAGAGAAGCTCTTTGACTTTGAGAAAAGCGTTCTCGCAATCAGATGTCCATTCCCAACGCACGTCTTTTCGCGTGAGCCTGGTTAGCGATGCTACCAGGGTCGAATACCCTTGCATAAACCGTCGAAAGTAGTTTGCAAGGCCGAGGAAAGACCGAATCTTCCCAACATTTTCGGGGCGTGGCCAGTCCACAACGGCTTGGACCTTTCGTGGGTCGACGTGGATGCCGTCCTTGCCGACGATGTGTCCAAGGTATTCGAGCTCATCTTGTGCAAACTTGCACTTGCTCACTTTCGCATAGAACTTTTGTTCCCGAAGGATTGCGAGAACTTCGCACAGATGTTCTATGTGCTCTTCCATTGATTTGGAGAAAACCAGGATATCATCCAGGTAAACCAAGACAAACTGTCCGAGTTGCTTGGCGAACGTTCGGTTCATTTCTCCTTGGAAGGTTGCCGGGGCATTTGTAAGCCCAAAGCATAACACTCGGAACTGATAGTGTCCCATGTACGTTCGGAACGCGGTTTTGGGCACATCATCTTCCGTGATGCGGATTTGATGGTACCCTTGAGACAAATCCAAGGACGAAAATACTTTTGCGCCTTGGAGTTGGTCAAAAAGGTCCTCAATCCGCGGTAAGGGAAATCGAATTTTCATTGTCAGCTTGATCAACGCCCGGTAATCCACGCACATGCGTAAACCACCGTCCTTTTTGTTCACAAAAAGGATCGGCGCACCGTACGGCGAGCTACTTGGCTCGATCCATCCTTTTGCAAGGTACTATTTGATTTGGCGTTCGGCCTCTCGCCTTTCTGCTGGACTAAGGCGATACATGGGTCTGAACGAAGGAGTCGCCTCCGGTTGCAGCGGAATCGTGTGGCCCATGTGTCTTTCTGGTGGAAGCCCAGCCGGTGGGTCTTGAAATACATCCGAGANAGCACCACGTCGAACGGGTCAAGAAGGTTGAGTACCTTCAACGTGACACTCTGTGTGTACCCTTGAATACAAATTTTCACTTTACAAGTACCGATCACAGGTACCGTACGGTTGTCACCGACAACAACTGCGCCATTCGATGGCTCGTACTTCAAGCCAACCTGTCGGGTAAAGCCAAGGCTAACAAAAGAGTCGTCCCCTCCAGTGTAAGCCAGTACGTTCACGGGAGCACCAGCTAGGTGTCCTTTGAACTGCATCGTCATGTTGCCTCCACTCTTCCGAGTGAACAGACTCGACGGCGGTAAGCCGAGTTTGTGATAAACATGGAATCTGTACGACGGGCGTCGCAACTCCCATGATTCACCCACTCGAGTCCACATCTTGTGGGCACGTGTGAATTCGGCCAGCACCTTCCAGTCTTTAAAATTCACTGGGTCAAAATCGTCGACTAAAGGTACTGCAAATGTGATCGAACTCATCGCTTTGAGGGCGTTTGTTTCAATCACCGTGTTACACAACTCTTGCACAGTGGTTGGTGTCGCCACCACTAAGCAGGTTCGGTCATGCATCTCGTCTGGTGATGCAAGGATTAGTGGGCAATGTCGATCAGCAAGTGCAGAATGAGGTTCAATGAGAGGGGAGAAAACAACAGAGAAATCTGAATTCGTCAAAAACTCAAATTGTTTAACATCCTCGTCTGAAAACATGAACTCACACTCGTGATCCACTTTTACCCCTGAGTGGTCCCCACTGACGTCACTCAGGGGTGGGGAAAACCCGCCCCACGGCCCTGTCCGTTACCACGGCCGGGCCCATTGCCGCGACCGCGACCCTGTCCTCGGCCTTGTCCGCGGCCTCCTGCTGCACCATCCCCACGAGGTGCTGCTGCTGCAGCTAGCGCCGCGGCCTCTTGTCCACCACCAGCAGCCTCAGGGCACTGAGCCCTAAAGTGGCCCGGCTGCATGCAGTTGTGGCAGAGCCCTTCGCGGAAGGCTGCGTTGCGACGCTCACGCGCCGCCTATAGCTCGTCATTCTCGCGGCTGCGCTTGTTGTTGGGACCCTTGTATCCACCAGCCTTCTTGGCCGGGGGGTTTGTAGGCTGCTTGCCCTTGGCCCCGCCCCGCTGTCCAGCTGACCCACCAGCCCCTGCAGCGTCCATGCGCATGTCGCGCCCCTGATGTGCACGCGCGTTCGGCCGTGCATCAGAGTAGTGTTTCGGGTTCGCCGAATACACTTCGCTCATGTAGTCGCGCAACGCCCTCCAGCTTGTCCAAGCTTGGCCAGTGGCTGTCGTGGTGGTCTTGTCCTTCAGCTTCTCGCTGGCGAGACCGTCACGCAAGTACTCCAGCAGCATGCACTCTGGGTACTTGAACGTCTGAGTCCCATCGCCCTCGGTGAAGCTTTCGGCTTCCTCCACGAGTGCGGTGAACTCGCTCAAGTAGGATTCGAGCGAGCTGCCCAGCTGCCTGAAGTCCTTGATCTTGTGGAAGGCGTGTTGCGCCTCCTCACGTTGGGTGCACTTCTTGCGCATGATCGCGCAAAAAGCCTCCCACGGCATGGGCTGCCACTCGAAGTGCGGCTGCTGCGCAGTCCACTCCTTGACCACGTACTTGAAGAGTTTGTCTTCAAGCCGCGTCGTGCCAAGGTCGCCCCACTGACTGAGCGGAGCCTTGTGGACACGTAGGACGTGCTCCATGCGGTTCAGCCAGTCGGTCAGCTTCACGCCCTTCCGGAAGATCTCCACACTGTGGAGGAAGGACGTGTTCATGACCGACCCCGAAGTCGTCGAGGTAGGCAAGTCGTCGCTGCCGCCGGCAGTGGCCTCCGCAGCTGCGGCACGCTACACTTGCTGCTGCATCCGCACCTGGGTCACGCTCTGCAACGCCTTGTCGAGGTCGTTGCATCGGCGGCTTGCCTCATGGGCGGCGAGGCGNTTGTCCGTGCACCCTTACCCACTGCAAGAGGGTACGGTTCGCGTACACGCCTCCAAGGAGCCCCACCTTTCGGAGGAGACTGTCGTCGGCGACGACGCTCGAGTGGGCGCTGCCTTGCCCCATTGCGGCCGCATCGTAGGAAGGAGGGTCCGCCTCCATTCCTCCGAGTGGTGCCGTATCTCCACCACCGGTGGTGATCTTGAGTCTGCCTGTGGCCTCGGTAGCAAACTCCGCGAGCCTACGACGGTCATCGCGAATTGCCTTCGCGGCAACGTCGTCCGGCTCGTTCTCGCGGGAACTTCCCGTGTGGCTGCTTTCAACGCCCTTGCTGCTTTCGGCAGTCTCGCTGCCGTCGGCAGCTTCAGGCGATGCGACGAGCGTCTTGCCCTTCTCGAGCAATTGGCTCGAGTTCGTCGCACGACGATGGCGATGGTCGCGATCCTCGTCGCCTTTGCCATCGTCGACGTCGTGCTCTTCGACGGGGTCCTCCTCCGGAAGATCCTCCTCCATCGCGTCGTCCGTCGCATGGGGGTCGCCCAGGTGCGCGTCGACGTGCTCGTCGAGCACCTTTGCGGCCTCCGCACGCTTCTCGGTGTCGCCGAGGTTCACGTCGGTTGCCTTTGGCGGTAGGGTTGCCCTTGGCAAAACGGTTGCCTTTGGGTTGGCAACCGTGCTTGCGGCGGCGGCTCCCAAAACTTGGAGTCCGCCGAGAGCTCATGGTGACGCCGTCACCACCTTGCCCTTGTTGGTCTTAGACGGTCCGGCACTTGCCATCCCGTCGCTCGTGCAACTAGCACGCGAAGGTTGTTGTGAGGATCACCCCACAACGAGGAGGAATC
>SZWC01020355.1:7327-24112 GCA_023375785.1 Penium margaritaceum
AAGACGAGTATGGCCATGTTCGGTGGGACGTAGTAGGGGCCTTGGTAGAAAGATTGGGACCCCGGATAGATCGGCTGGCCCGCCGGCAACTGCAAGACCGGTGGTGGTGCATAAGTGACATCGCCGAAGGACACAAAAGCTTGAGGTCCAGTCATCATGGGAGTGGACCAAGGTGGGGAATGCATTTGCTGCCCAAGGGGACGAGGCGCCGGTGCAGTGAACCTCTGGTTTGCCTAGCGCTGCTGCTGCTAGGGTGGAGTCATGATGCGCTGGAGGTCTGGGAACACACGCCACGAGTGACCATGCTTGCTGTGGTAGTTGTAGGTGCGATGTCCCCCACCGCCACCACCACCACCACCCCGGCCACGGCCTCTTCCTCTGCCTGTTTGGGCGCCTGTTCCTCCACCGCCTCTACCTCCTCCCTGAGTAAAATTGGTGGGAGAACCTGATGGGGAATGATGGACGAAGGCGCGGGTTGTTGGCCTCTTGCGCCTCACCACAAGGAATGTCCTCATAGTGGCGTAGCTCTTCGAACACCTAGATTGGTGTTCTTAATGTCGATCACACGAAGGCGCATCAGAATTCCTCACCGAAACTCTTTGTAGGGCGCTCCAAGGTGAGCCATTCGAGTATGGAGTAGGATGCTTCGAGCCTGAGGATGCGGTGGCGAAGGTCCATTCCCGCATCCAAGTGGATTGCTATCGGTTCCCCCAGCTTTGAATAAAGGTTCTGGAGGCAGTCGCGTAAGGAGATCACCAGTGCCATGCCCCGTTCCTCATGACTGGTAGCCAGGTGCTGCAATGACTCATGAGGACGTGGAGCCCCGGTGCAAGGGTCTGCTGGATCCTCCCCTCTGCTGCCAAAGCAAATGTGGCTGATGGCATACGATTTGTCCTCGGGCAAGGCCTGGACTAAGGCATTGAAAGCCTGTAGTAAGACAAGATCCTCAGTGATATCGGTCAAGGGGATGAGGTATAGCTACTCCATCCCATGCTCTGCCACCCACGCAAGAAAGACATCCTTCCATGCAAGGAAGTCTCGTGTGCCCAGAGCGGCTGTCGTCAGGTTCTTGTGAGTCATGACCCTGCTCAGTTTGTCCCATGTCCCATGTGTCGGCACCATCACTGGAGCCGATGCCGGCTCCGGCAGATGCCCCGCCACTCCCCGCTCCTCCACCTTGCCCTCAAGGTATTGACCCTGCTTGACTCATGGTTCCAGGGGTTCTAGCAGGTCCTATGATGGCGGCGTGGGCCCTGACTTCCCTCGTTGCCGGCCGAGAAAATTTTGCTAGCAATTCACCGGGCCCACTTTGGGCCCAATTTTTGGACGTGAGCCGGTAGCTCGTGGAAACTGCCTTCTCTTGGTCTAGGAAGACCCCTCAAACCACCTGTGTGTTGCAATAGCCACTCTGTAGGCCGAGGGACCGCGCATCTACCTGTAGGTGGCAGATTGGTGCTTGGGCTCTCCCTCCCACGCCTTTCTCGTTCTCGCGAGCTTTCCCCTCACTTCTGTCGCTTCTCAGGTCCATGCGTGGCGTAGGGGAAGGCCTTTGACGGCCCTTAGTGGCGGGTGCGGCCTGCTTTGGTGGCGTATGCACAGATCTAGGTCCGCGTGTGGCTCAGCTACCACCCTTCTTGCTTGACGCGACCCCTATGCGTCATCCACATGCCTAGGAAGTTGCTATGATACCATGAGAATCTCACCATGGTTTGAATGCAACTTGTCTTGCTTTGAACGGCCAAGGAATGAGCATTTTAGGGTTGGGTTAGGTTGCGGCCATGGATCTGCACTAAGCCTAAGTGTCAAGCTCAAACAACGAAGACCTCGAGCGGGTGAGTCTTGTGAAGCGAGATCCACCCATCGGTTGGCGAGCGAAGCTCGCCGGCATAACCTGCTCAAGCGAGGGTAAATCCCTCACGTGGCATGCAAATGGGGCTGACTACCCCAATCCTGGGAAACGCACCGTAACACACAGTATGCCCTTAACTATTCTATACCTAAACTAGGTTCCTGAACTTCTGCAAACAGCCAGAGTGAGGACAACCACAGGTTTCACAACAGATCGGACATAGTTGCCGCAGCTGGCACAGCTGGCACAGAGAGTGAAGTAAAGGCAATGTTGCGAGAGGAAGGCAAGCGCACTAGAGAAGCCACAGGCAGCCGAGGGTGGGTCCGGCGTGCAGACTCAGTGTGCATTGCCTCTGCTCTATAGATCAGCATGCCCTAAGCACTCATGTCCACATTGGAGAGGAAAATACATGTACAAAGAGAGTTAACAAGCACCTGCTGCACTGGTAGTCGCATGCGGCAGAAGCAATAGCAACTACAATGGTAGCGTCTTTGGCCGCCATAGTAACAGCATTTTTAGTCTCAACAACACAAGAAATAGAAGAAGCAGCAGTAGTAGAAGCAGTAACCGGAGGAATAGCGACAGTTGTTGTGGTATAACTTTTGTAGTAGCAATAGCATTAGCGGCACCAGCAACCGCAGCAGCCATGATAACTTTATGGAGCGTGTTGGTCTGTACGTCTTGTGTCTTTTGAATTACTGCTATCGCTTTTGCTGGATCTTTGCCCTACGTCAGAAAAGCATTTTAGACCCACGATCGAGTCTTGGATTGTCCAGGTTGAGCGTGCTTGCAAGTGTAAGCTGATAGCAATCTGCTCCGATCGTGATGGGGAGTTTATGGGTTCCACGGCCCGCTTTCTTCAGTTTCAATGTGTGAATCTGGAGCTCTTTACTCCATATACACCACAGCAGAACGGAGTGTCAGAACATTGGAACCACACTCTTGATGACGATGTTTGCACCTTTCTTGTCGAGTATGGCCTCCTTTCACTGTTTAATCTCAAGTTCATGTCCTGCATGATGTTGGTTTGGAACCGTGTTCCTCACAGTCCGTTGTCTTGTCATGTCACACCGTTTGAGCAATGGTATGGTCGTTGTGCTGACCTTTGCCTGGTAGTGTATGGGGCAACATCGCCAGAGTTTTGCTCCCTGAGGACCAACACAATGGCAAGCTATCGCCTCAAGGTCTACCCTTTCATTGGTTGTCGAGTTTCGTGATGCTCTCTTCTCTAAAAGCACTTTCTTGTGCATAAATGCTCATTCAGTTCAGTTGCTTGTATCCTCCTTTCATCTAAGGAGAGTTGGTGTATGTGGAGTGCACTTTGGTACAAAGTGCAGCCAGTTTGAATCTTGCTACATCGTCACCTGCGTCATCTCCTATCGTGTCTGCATTGTTATCCGCATCACCTCGCATTGCATATGCATTGTCAACAACATCATCTCTTGTCACAGTTGCATCATCACCACCATCACCCACATCTTTGTCATTGCCAGTGTTCTCTCCTGTTGTGCCTGTGTTGATGCTTGCGACATCTCCCGCCACATCTGTGTCAACGCCTACCTCATCTCCAGTTATGTCTGCATTGCCACCTACGTCACCTCCTATCACGTCAACGTCACCTACATCATCTCCTGCCTCATCTGCATCATCTCTTGTTGCATCATTGCATGCATCGCCAGTTTTTGTTCCACCAACAGCGGGCCTAGTCGCACCCACGCAATCTCCCATCTCGTTGTTATTCTTTGTGTGCTAGGCGGTCTGCACCCTATCCGTACAACCTTGGCTGGCCACTCTGGGCCCGTGCAGTCAGTCCATCTAGTCCACGGTGGTGTTGTTAACCTCACACAACCTACTCTTGTTCCGGGTCTGGACGCTCTTGGCTTGGCAAAGACTGTAGCACAGCCTAATACCATGCTTAGATACTCTCTAATTGCTGATGAGTTTCACCGAGCCATTACAACAGCTGGATCTACCCGGCCTTTGCCACATCCCTCAGTCACCACGACACTCATTGCATGTCGCAGCTTCATACGTGTGTCTGAACTGAACACTGTATAACAAGCACACTCCGCTGTAGATGCAACTCTCTCGGAGCAAGCTATGCGTAAGGAACTTGCTAGAATCAAGGAGCATGAGATTGATGAGAAAAGTGAACCCCCCGCCTGGTTTTAAGGCCATCTTAGCCCGTTGGGTGTTTTGAAGGAAAGAGAGGTCCAATGGCTCAGTGGAACGGTACAAGGCCCGATTTACGGCCGAGGGATTCTCCCAAGTGCCTTGTGTTGACTTTGTTAAAAAGTGCCCCTACCATAGATGCCGTTTGCCGTTTTCCTGGTTTGACCACTAGATTGTACTTGGATGTCTGATCTGATTGCAGACTTGGAATTCTTGGATGTTTCCGTGCAGTTTCAAGCTTTCAGTTGCTCGATTTGGTTGAGAATTCAGAAAGCTAGCCCCATCCGAAGTTCGGGTGGTTGGCGGGTGGAATATTGGTCTCCGCCATGGGTGACGGGATAACTCCACCGTGGTGGTTCGAGTTCGTCTCCAACGAGCTCCAAATGAACCAGGGGCACGAATAAAGTGACCATAAGGACCTCCTTGACCAGGGTGAATGTTTCCTTGACTTATGGGTGAGGAAAGGTGCTCCGATGGTTCATCGTCGAAGCGCCTCCCGTTGCCTAGCGTACAAGGCACGGTGGGTGGCTCCACCAAGGGTCACTTCAACGGCCGTAGCAGGGGCTCTACTGCTCCATCTTGGGCGTGCTTGGATGCGTTGGAAATTTTACACCATACGCTATAAGAATCTGATGTGATCATACCAAAAAAACTAACCGTTAACCGTCATGTTACAAAGTCCATGCTGATGGCAACCCATGGCTTTATCGTATTCTGAAAATGTTGGAGCAATCCTGGTGGCCTCATGGGACGAGATTTTGGATGCCGACATGTGTCATATGATTTGTAGAATGCTACCACATTGGTCTACATCCTCTCCCACAAGTAGTACTTTGACAGCGTCTTGAGCATCTTGTCCTCGCCAAAATTTATTCATGGACCGGTGTTGTGACATTCCTCCAATAAAAAAATTCAAAGCTCTTTGGATGATGGTATGCAAATCTGGGGAGTGAATCTTCATTGCCAGTATAGGTCGTCAAAGATGAAATCGGTTTTTTCATGTCCACCAAACTCCTCCTAATCCTTTAGGAATAGCCTCGCGAGTTAAGGGTCTTGTGTGATAAGCAATGTATTGATATCACCCATCAATGCTGGTCATCGACTGAAAGAATCTGCTGGATTTATTTTTACATGTCCGTGCTTGATGTTGTAGTCAACATTGACCTCGAGGAAGTCCATCTATTGAGTTTGTCAATGGCTCATATTTGGCTGGGGCTTGAGATTTTTTAGTGTGTGGTAGTCGGTGCAGACAATACATCATCGGAATTCCAGATAGCATTGCCATCTCTTTAATGCATGCACGCCCATCAATGTATTCCTTTTGGCAATCCCGTAGTTGAGCTCGAGCCCGTGCAGTTTTCTTGACATGTATTTAACCGGTTGTTCTCCACCACAATTGTCTTGGAGGAGAATGACTCCAATTTTTTTATGAGATGTGTATCTATGACCATGATATAGTCCACTATTGGATCCACAAATAGTAAAGTTGGCTTTGAAGTGAGATCGTTTCAAAGAGCTAAACAATTGCTTTTCAGTATCTCCCCAACTCGCATCGGTAGTTTTACACGTGAGATCAGAGAGAGGAGCTGAAACCCACGCACATTTTTATACAAATTGACGGCAGTAGTGGCAGAATCCCAAAAATGCCTAGACATCCCAAATCTTGGTCGGCATCGGCCAATGAGCGACTGCCTCCACTTTCTTCAAGTCCATTGTTCTATCCATCACCGATGATGTTGCCCAAGAACACGATCAAACAGAACCAAAGTCATGCTTTGAGAGTTTTTTTTATTTAAAGTCTCTCTATAAAATATTGAGATTGTTTTGGTGAAATCCATTGTGATCCTCCAATATGTAGCTGTACACTAAGGTGTCATTAAGATATACGACAAAAAGCGTCAAGTTACGGACAAAACATGTTGTTCATAGTGCAATAAGTGTTTTTTGTGCATCTGTGAAAGACATAACCGTAAACTTAAAGGAGTTGTATGTGGTGCGGAACACCATCTTCTTGATGTCCTTATCAGATACACTAATTTGATGATAGCCTGTGTGGAAATCAAATTTTGGTGAAAATTCTTTCCTCGTGGAGTTAGGTAGAAAATTTTCATCTACTCATGGAAGGAAATAGTTGTTCATGATGGTAATGCCATTTAACACCTTGTATTCCATGAACATTTGCATGTTGTTGGTTCTTTTTTCTTCATGAAAAGTATTGGCGTGGCATATGGTGACGTGGATGGCCATATGAACCCTTGATCGAGCATCTCATCCAATTGTATTTTAAGCTCAATCAGTTGGTGGCCGCCCATCTGATACATTCCCTTGACTGTTGGTTTGCTTTCATGGCTTTAGGCCTATCAGATGATCAATGGTGCATAGTAGCTCTCNCTGTACACTAAGGTGTCATTAAGATATACGACAAAAAGCGTCAAGTTACGGACAAAACATGTTGTTCATAGTGCAATAAGTGTTTTTTGTGCATCTGTGAAAGACATAACCGTAAACTTAAAGGAGTTGTATGTGGTGCGGAACACCATCTTCTTGACGTCCTTATCAGATACACTAATTTGATGATAGCCTGTGTGGAAATAAACTTTTGGTGAAAACTCTTTCCTCGTGGAGTTAGGTAGAAAATTTTCATCTACTCATGGAAGGAAATAGTTGTTCATGATGGTAATGCCATTTAACACCTTGTATTCTATGAACATTTGCATGTTGTTGGTTCTTTTTTCTTCATGAAAAGTATTGGCGTGGCATATGGTGACGTGGATGGCCATATGAACCCTTGATCGAGCATCTCATCCAATTGTATTTTAAGCTCAATCAGTTGGTGGCCGCCCATCTGATACATTCCCTTGACTGTTGGTTTGCTTTCATGGCTTTAGGCCTATCAGATGATCAATGGTGCATAGTAGCTCTCGAGGATTTGTTTTTGCAAAATCCCTTCAAACTCCTCGACAAGAGATGCAAATTCTTACGGAATGGATGCAAGTGTTCGAGGTGACAAGGTGGGTGAGGTTGATGTTGTCATGTCCACCGCTGTAATCTCCTCTACTGCTCTTGGCTCCATGTGGACTATCTGCTCAAACATGGTAATTGGTCGCTCCTGGTGCGAGTGAATACATGTTTTCCACGCCTATTGCTTGGCAATCACGTGCACTTGTGGGCTGGTTTTTTTCTACAAGGTGTTGGTTGAGTCAACTGGCCCCTCCCTCTTGTTGATGCCGGATCCCATACTCATCGTTCACTATAGGTCGACCAGCAAAAGTTGGCTGAATTCAGACACATCATTGTTTCTTGAGGATATGAAATATTAGGAAAAATCAATTTCTACTAATTCTGGCATCAACAGTAGGAGGGACCCTAAGAGTGGGTCCCTAAACACTGTCCTTGAGTTTCTCCCTTTTTNTGCTCAAACATGGTAATTGGTCGCTCCTGGTGCGAGTGAATCTATGTTTTCCACGCCTATTGCTTGGCAATCACGTGCACTTGTGGGCTGGTTTTTTTCTACAAGATGTTGGTTGTGTCAACTGGCCCCTCCCTCTTTTTGATGCCAGATCCCATACTCATTGCTCACTATAGGTCGAACAGCAAAAGTTGGCTGAATTCAGACACATCATTGTTTCTTGAGGATATGAAATATTAGGAAAAATCAATTTCTACTAATTCTGGCATCAACAGTAGGAGGGACCCTAAGAGTGGGTCCCTAAACACTGTCCTTGAGTTTCTCCCTTTTTTTTTCACGGCTACTCTGCACCTTCCACGCACTTGATGTACCTTGTACATGGTGCCTGGAAGCTACAGCTGCAACAATAGTTACAGCTCTTGCTGTTGTGACAGCCTCGTTAGCCGTAGCTGCCCAACGACTACTTTGCTAGCGGTTGTGATGTTATGTTGTAGAATTGCTGTACAAATGTCGTGGCAGCGGTATTAGTCCTGGCTGTCGTTGCAGCTGTTGATATTTTGATCGTGCGCTATTGTGTTGTAGTGTTGGTGTTGATCCTGATTTGCCAGTGCTTTGTTATTGGTGATGTACTACTACTACTTCCGTGCTGCTGCTTTTGCTATGGTGATGCCACCACACTTCTACTGCTTTTGCTACGCTCCTGTTGTGCTGCTCCCATGCTACTGTTGCGATATTGTTGTAGCCTCACTACCATGCTTCTGTAACTGTTCTCACATTCTGTTGCTAATACTACTATTGTGGTTGCAGTGACTCGCGCTTCCATTGCTATTGTTTCCTTCCACTTGTGATGGTGGTGTGGTGATTCCATCACCATGACCATCGTGACTATGCCTATATTGTTGCTACCTACTATGGCAGGTCACTATGGCATGGCATGCCCTCCCAGGACCATGGCTATAGCTGTTACTTTCACTGTTGTTGCCCTTGCTGCATCTATGTTGTGCAGACGAGGGAGGAATACATTGCTTCTCTGACACCATACGATGCTGCTCTGAAGCTTCCTAGCTTTTGTTGTTGGTGATGTGACATGCAGCTGGCTAACGCATTAGTATGCAAGGTAGGTAGAAGAACAACAAGGGTTTGGCTAGGAGTGATGCAAATAGTCAAGCTTCAAAAGTTTAAGATGTAAAGGGAGATGGAAACCTACAACTTCACATCACAACTAGGGTGTCAATGTGCTCATAGCAACAAGGGGGCTTGACTGATGTAACCGGACCGCCTCTTTAGCTATCGTCTTGCGTATGTAGTACCACTACACCCAGGAGAGGATCTCAAGGAAATAAGGCAAACTCTTGACGGTAAAATGGTAAAATCCAGAATTTATGTCCAATCATCTCAGTAATACAAATGTTTGTAACAGTGTACATAATCAGAGGAAGTTTGTAAAAAACTTCATCGAAATGTACTGGAAGGTTGGGTACGAAAATACCACAACATGGTGTCACAATTTGATTCACGTTTAACTATGAAAGGTTAAAAAAAAATCAACAAATACATCCATCAAACATGTTCTGAATACTGTAATACATTTGAACATAAAAAAGAAGCCATAGAGGACAAGACTAATGCATTATTTAGTTATGAAAAGGAAAAACTCAATCTTAGTTTTATGTGCATTACAAGAGTGAAATTTTACAAAGATGCTAAGAAGAATCAAAAAGTGTGGTAGGTTTTCCTTACAATCCCTATTTGGAACTTTGTTAAAAGAACTGCAAGTTTTTTAGAGTAATACATTTTCTATGATGATTTTTTTCTACAGCTTGTTTTCAAAGATGGAGTTTTCGACAACTAGGTAAAACAATGACAAAACATGATATAATCTCAAATTCTTGGGGAGGGGGGGGGGACAAGTGTTCCCCCTCTAATGCGGAAAGTGTATGGGGTGAGTGAGCTGGGAAGTGTATGGGAGGCCGGTCAATAACAACATAGGAATGTATTTTTGTGAGTGAAATCTCAAAGAAACAATACATAGTTATGGATGTTCACTTCTGTAAGTAATCCATTGTACACAAGATGCATTAAAAAATACACTTCCCACATAAAATCAGCAAGGTGGGAAGGGGGGGGGGGGGNATCCTTGCTCGCGTGGCAAAACTGCCGCGTGATTATCCGAACGGGTGCCATTTGCTAGTGGCACACATCTCACAAACAATATCTCCAGGTTTCGAGTTTTTCACCTCCGTAAAAATTTCTGTGCATCAAGTCTGGCAATTAAACATTGACGGGGCTCAACCATCGATACAGTTCCATCGATGGACAAAGGATCGTCGTAGATGCATTCCACATTGTTCACCGGTGTACAAACCTCTTGGTTTCTCCATCCTTCGCAACGTTCACTGTCCCATGCACTCGTAAAATACACTTTCTGTTTTGGGGGGGAGGGGAGAAGTCCATCCGGGAATGATAGCACCCCTCCCCCAAAGTATGAAAGTGTACATGGTGAGAGAATTGGAACGTGTATGGTGGTTCGAGGGGAGAGATTTTGCTCGCGTGGCGATACTGCACTCGTGTTGGTTGGTCCCCGCATGCTCAAAGTCAGCCCCTCATGAGGCATCAATGTCATACGTTATTGTTTTGTGTTTTGAGTCTGCTATCAACACAAAACATGCCAGTATTGCAGTCATTCAGATGACGTAAAACAGTCTTTCATTGTTTTATGGTCTGATATGAATTTCACTAGCTATTTCATACTCTTGTTCCATGAAATAAATTGTAGCAGGAGGGCCGGTTCGGCCCTCCCTCATCACTGAAGAAGGGGTAGTTGCGCACCACCCCTCGCATCAGCAAGGGCGAGCGGACGGCCAGCAGTTCGCTGGCCGCCGGCCAGCTGGCTGCCGGCCAGCTGGACGGCCGGCGGTTGGCCAGGTGACCAACCAGCCACCCGCCGGCCAGCCGTCAGCCACCGATCGCGGCATCTGCCCAATCGGCGGTTGAGGGGCCGCGATGGCCTTGAGGGCGAGGCCTTGTGGCCTCGTTCCCTTGCCCCCGCCCGCCCTCCTCACAAGCAAGCGAGCAAGGAAGAGAGATAGGGGGAGCAAGGGTGAGAGCGGAGAGCGAGAGGCGAAAGAGAAAAGTCAGCTCGAAATCGCCGACTGTGCCTCACACGCAACGATTTCACGCCGACGCATAAAAAACAAAACTCGATTTTGTTTAGGACACAGTACACGTTTTGACACCAGAAAACTTGTGCAAACTCACAAGTTTCGGGGTAATACCCCCTTCATTTTGGACCCAGAACGAGGGGGTGAGCTATAAACAGAAATTGGCCTCAAGAGACTTGAATTATTCAAGTCTCCGTGCACGAGTCGTTGATGACGGTTGCCCCCAGAGTGACGTGGAGGTGAAAACCTCTCGAGCGAGCTCTGGACTCGATTATGCAAACTCCAACAAAGACATAAGTGCAAGAGCAGGAGACACAGCTGTTATAGTGGTTTTCAGAGCAGGACGACCTTCGCGACCAAGAGTGTGATGGTTAGAGCAGCTACAAACAATATAAAATGCCGCGAGCAGCTACAACAGCAGCATAAACAAAAAAGGGGGATACGTTGTCCATACTAATCTATTCCAAGCACCAAAAAGTGTGTCACAAAGCTCTTGAAGAGATCTTCTTCAACCTCCCAACTTCTTTGAGCTTCTTCTTTACTTCAGGGAGCTGAGTGGATATTTCTTGGACGGGGTGGGAGTGTCCACCCCCAAACCACCCATTTAGCTCCAATTTCAAGGTTCTCTTCCTCCTCCTCCATCCAAAACTTGGGAAAGTGTTTCTTCCCAAGGCTAGGGGCTCTCATGGCCTGAGAACACCCTAAAAAGAGGGAGGATTACACCATGAAATTTTTTTACTAACTCCCCGACGCTGCCGGCTCAGGGAAGAAGCCGCCAAGGGATGTGAGGCGCAAAGAAGACTCAAGATGAGGCCAAGAAAGACAAGAAGACAAGAGGAAGACAAGAATTGAGAGGAGGGAGTGAAGGAGTTACTAGGAATTATTAGAATTCCTCTTCCACTCTTTGCCGTTGTTTTGTGAGCGGTACCCACATTTCTAGTCATTCCCTAGTATTGTGATTTTTTTTCTAGATTCTAGTCGCTACCATTTGCCCTGAGTCACGACTTAGGAAGACTAGTTTCAAAATCCACGCCCTTGTGCCGACCGTGGTGGTCTAGAAAAATAGAGATTAAATCTAGAATTTCCTCACCGATTGTGAGAGCAAGGAGACTTTGGGAGGCAATTCCTCCTCAAAGTTGTGGAGTGATCCTCACAACGGTCTTCACGTGCTAGTTGCACGGGCGACGAGATGGCAAGTGCCGGACCGTCTAAGACCAACAAGGACAAGGTGGTAATGGCCTCACCACACATCCTCAGTGGACTCCAAACTTTAGGAGCCGCCACTGTAAGCACGGTTGCCAAACCAAAGGCAACCATACTAAAAAAATCAATCCTCGCTACACTCGGTGACACCGATAAGCGTAAGGAAGCCAAGAAATTTCTCAACTTGCACATCGACCTGCACGTGGACGACCCCCACACGACGAACGATGCACTTAAGGAGGACCAACTGGGCGTGGAATCCGAAAAAGAGCATGACTCTAAAGATGGCAAAAGCAACGAGGACCGCGATCATCGCAATTGTCGTGCGGCGATATCCAATAGATCGCTCGAGAAGGGTAAGATGATTGCTGGATCGCCTGAAGCTGCTGATAGCAACAAGGCTACCGAGAGCAGCAAAGGCACCAAAAGGAGCCATGCGAGAAGTTCTCGGGAGAATTAGCTAGACAACGTCATCGCGAAGGCCATTTGCGATGACCGCCAAAGGCTTGCTGAGTTGGCTACCAAAACGGCGGGCCGACTGAAGATCACCACCAATTGTGGAGGTACGGCACCACCCGGAGGAGGGGGACGGAACCCCCTTCCCACGATGTGGCCGCCATGGGGCAGACCAACGCCCACTCAAGCGTCGTTGCTAGCGACAGCCTCCTCCAGAAGGTGGGACTCCTTAGAGGCGTGTACACAAAACGTATCCTCATGCAATTGGTAAAGATGCATGGATAATGCAAGGCCTTGGAGGCTATCGCCGATGTTCCGATGATGTCAGAGCTGAATTTTACATTCGCCAACCTGCTAGCCCATGTTGGGAAGAGCATCACAGACCTCAACCGTGATTGCCAGGTGCAGTGCCTAGTTGCTCATGAGGCGAGCCGCCGATGCGAAAACCTTGATAAGGTGTTGCAGAGCATGACCAAGGTGTGGATACAGTAGCAATTGCACCGTGCCACAGGTGCTGATGCCACTGCTAGTGGCAACAACGACTTGCCTACCTTGACGACTTTAGTACCGGTCATGAACACTTCCTTCCTCCACAGTGTGGAGATATTCCAGAAGGGCGTGAAGTTGACCGACTCGTTGAATCGCATGGAGCACGTTTTACGCATCCACAAGGCCCCACTCAATTAGTGGGACAACCTTGCTGGGATGCGGCTTGAAGAAAAGCTTTGCAAAGTAGGTGGTGAAGGAGTGGGTGCACAGCAGCCACACCTCGAGTGATAGCCTATGCCATGGGAGGCCTTCTGCGCGATTATGCGTAAGATGTGCACCAAGCGTGAGGAGGCATAGCACGCCTTCCACAAGACCAAGGACTTTAGGCAGTTTGGTAGATCGCTTGAAGCCTACTTGTGGAGGAAGCCAAAAGCTTCACCAAGGGCGATGTGATTTAGACCTGGAGTGCATGCTGCTAGAGTACTTGTGTGATGGCCTTTCTAGCAAGAAGCTGAAGGACAAGACCACCATAACGACAATCGGCCAGGCTTGGACAAGCTTGAGGGCATTGTGGGACTACATGAGTGAATTGTATTCACCAAACTCGAAGTACTACTTGGACGTACGGCTGAACGCGCGTACACAACAAGGCCGCCATATACGCATGGATGCTGCAGGGACTGGAGGAGCAGCCAGGAAGCAAGGCAGGGCCAAGGGCAAGCAGCCTGCAAACCCTCCAGTGAAGAAGACTTGCGTGCACAAAACCCCAAACCACAAGAGTAGTCACAATAATGATGAGCTATAGGCGGCGTGTGAGCATCGCAACACAACATTCCGTGACGGACTGTGTCACAACTATATGCAGCATGGCCACATTAGGGCTCAGTGCCTGGAGGCTACTGGTGGTGGACAAGAGGCCGTGGCATTAGCCGCAGCAATTGCACTTCGTGGGGAGGGTGTAGCAGGAGGCAGTGGACAGGACCGTGGACCGGGTCGAGGTCGCGGCAATGGGCCCGGCCGTGGTAATGGACAGGGTCGTGGGACAGGTTTTCTCCACCCCTAATGACGTTCGTGGGGACCACTAATGGGTAAAACTGGATCAGGAGTGTGAGTTTATCATATCAGACGAGGATGTTAAAGAATTTGAGTTTTTGATGATTTCAAACTTTTATGTTGTTTTCTCCCCTCTTGTTGAACCTCATTGTACACTTGCTGACCGTCATTGACCACTAAACCTTGCATCTTTGGATGAGATACATGATCGTACATGCTTAGTAGTGGCGACACTAACCATTGTACAAGAGTTGTGTGATATAGTGAATGAAGAAAACGCCCTCAGAGTGATGAGTTCAATCACGTTCGCTGTACCGTTGGTCAACGATTTCGACCCAGTCAAATTTAAAGATTGGAAGGTGCTAGCCGAATTCACGCATGCCCACAAACTGTGGACTTTAGTGGGTGAATCATAGGAGTTACAACACTTTTTGTAGAGATTTCATGTTTATCACAAACTCGGCTTGTCGTCGAGGAGGACTCAAAAGGGTGGAGGTAACATGATGATGCAATTTAAAAAACACCTAGCTGGTGCTCCCGTAAACATACTCGCTGATATTGGAGGAGATGACTCCTTTGTTTGCCTAGGATTTACCCGACAGGTGGGCCTAAAGTAAGAGCCATCAAATAGCCCAGTTGTCGTTGGTAACAACCGCATGGTAACTGTGATCGGTACTTGTAAAGCAAAAACTTGTTTTAAAGGCTATACACATAGTGTCACGTTGAAGGTACTCAACCTTCTTGAACCATTTGACATGGTGCTAGGCGATCCCTAGCTCTGCAAAAACAAGGCTATGATGTTCCTCAAATCAAGGCGCTTGATACCCCAAAAGGAATAACGTCCCTTTATGCTTATTCCAAGTATGGAATTGTCACCGACCCGACTCAAAGTCCATGCCACCTTGTCTGCGATGCAAGTCAAGAGACGCATTCGACAAGGTTATCGATACTTCTTAGGTCAGCTATAGAAAGTGAAGTATGAAGTGAAGGAAGACACACCACAAGAGATCAAATCTCTATTGGTGGAGTTCTCAGATGTATTTGAAGACCCACCGACTAGGCTTCCTCCAGAACGACACATGAGACACACAATTTTGCTGTAGCCAAAGGTGACTCCTCCGTTAAAACCCATGTATTGTATTTAGCCAGCAGAAAGGCAAGAGGTTGAACGCCAAATCAAAGACTACCTTGCAAAAAGATGGATCGAACCAAGTAGCTTGCCGTATGATACACCGATCCTTTTTGTGAACAAAAAGGATGGTGGTTTACGCACGTGCGTGGAATACCGGGCATTAAACAAGCTGACGGTGAAA
This sequence comes from Penium margaritaceum, assembly GCA_023375785.1. Taxonomy (NCBI): domain Eukaryota; kingdom Viridiplantae; phylum Streptophyta; class Zygnematophyceae; order Desmidiales; family Peniaceae; genus Penium; species Penium margaritaceum. The sequence goes on from SZWC01020355.1 coordinate 22,433, forward strand.
AATCAATTCCCCTTACCGCGGATTAAGGACCTATTTGAACAATTTCAAGGGTACCATCAAATCCGCATCATGGAAGATGATGAGCCCAAAACTGTGTTTCGAACACACATGGAACACTATGAGTTCCAAGTGTTATGCTTCAGGTTTACAAATGCCCCGGCAACCTTCAAAGGAGAAATGAACCAAACGCTTGCCAAGTAACTCTGTCAGTTTATCCTGGTTTACTTGGATGGCATCTTGGTTTTGTCTAAATCCATGGAAGAGTACATAGAACATCTGCGCAAAATCCTCGTGATCCTTTGGGAAGAGAAGTTCTTTGTGAATGTGAGCAAGTGCAATTTTGCACAAGATGAGCTCGAATTCCTTAAACACATCGTCGGTAAGGATGGTATCCGTGTCGATCCAAGAAAGGTCCAAGCCGTGGAGGAGTTGCCACGCCCAGAAAATATTGGGTAGATTCGGTCTTTCCCCAGCCTTGCAAACTACTTTTGACGATTTATGCAAGGGTATTCAACCCTGGTTGCACCGCTAAATAGGCTCATGTTAAAAGATGTGCGTTGGGAATGCACATCTGATTGCAAAAATGTCATTCTCAAAGTCAAAGAGCTTCCATCCACAATGCATGTCCTAGCTCTTCCGGATCCATCGCAACCGTGGGAGGTTAGATGCGATGCGTCGGTAGTAGGACTCGAAGCTATCCTCATGTATAACGGTCATCCAGTGGCGTATGAGAGCCGGAAGCTCATCCTTATGGAAACGCAGTACACAACTGGGGATCAAGAGCTCTTTGTAGTAGTAGACGCTTTCAAGATATGACATTACTACCTCGAGGGTGCTGAAGGGGGTGTGACGGTTGTAACTGACCATAACTCATTGGTGTTTCTCCAAACGCAAGCAAACCTGTCAGGACAACAGATGCGTTGGAGCGAATACCTGAGCATGGGAATATGGGCCAAGACGCATCAATGTGGCCGATCCACTGAGCCAAAAACCTGTGGAAGTTCAAGAAACCACCAAGGTTGGTGGGTAATTCATGGCCATTGTGAGAGCAACCGTGCAAACACCGAGGCCCCTAGCACCACTGTGGCAACTACCTCTAGAGATAATTCAATACAACGGTTTTGTAAACAGAATCCAGATGGGATACTGTGTGGATTCTTGGTTTCAAGACTCTCAAAATGTGGACAACTACGGATTGGTGGAGGCCGCAGGAAACTTCTGGTACGGAGAACAAGTTGTGCCAAACTCGGAAGACCTCAAAGCAAAGATTATTTCCTAGTTCCACAACCCACTGATCGCAGGTCATGTGGGACCTCAAAAGTCCGACCTTGCACTCTCGGACCACTATTGGTGGCTAGGATGGAATGTTGATTTCCGTAAGTATTGCATGACATGCAACCCATGTCTTCAGTTCAGGAAAATTTTACAAGAGTATGGTTTAGAAACATATACTCTACTTAACTAAAGGCTTGATTAAACTGATCATGTATTTTTGTAACGGCTATGTCTCCAGCTCCTGAACTTAGGTCGTCGTCAGAGTTCACAGAACACATCCAGAGCATGCTCAAGGGGTTTTCCCCTCCGCGTCACTCTGAGGGCAATCGTCATCAACGACTCGTGGAGTGAGACTTGAATAATTCAAGTCTCCGGAGGCCCATTTCCAATTATACCTCAACCCCT
>SZWC01020356.1:20935-39514 GCA_023375785.1 Penium margaritaceum
GCCATACCCATGCCATGCATGGTGGTGCATGTGTCATGTCTCATGCTCATTCCCACTCCTGTGCTGGTACTAATGTCCAGTCGCAAGCCCGTCCCGGCCCAATGGCCCACCCCATCCCCACTCCCCCACCCATGCCAATGTCGCCCACCCCTGCCATTACCTTCCCCTGACCCATGCAGCTCACCAGCCCCGTGGCCATGGCCGTGCCTCTCTCTTCCCCCATACCCTCGGCCCTGCCAAGGACCTCCCAACCTCCCGTTCCCATGCCCGCAGCCAAGCTCTCCCCCCTGTTGTGCAACCCCCCTCCGCCAAGCTCTCCCCCATCCCCTTCATCCATGCCACCCCCTTCATCCATGCTGTTGCTAGTGCCCTGCCCCTGTCCCATGCCATCATCCGCCCCCAATTTGAAGCCCATGCCCGTGCCCATGCCCATGCTTAAGCCGGTTCCTGTGGCCATGTCCATGGCCATTCCCGTACTCGCGACCATCCCCATGCCCATGCCCGTGCCTGCGGCTATGCCCATACCCATGCCCGTGCCTGAGGTTGTGGCCGTGCCCATGCCCATGCCCATTCCCGTGCCTGTGCCTATGGCCATGCCCATGCCCATGCTCATGCCAAAGGCCGTGGTCGTGCCCATGCCCATTCCCTTTCCCGTGCCTGTGCCTGCGGCCATGCCCACGCCCATGCTCGTGCCTGAAGTTGTGGCCATGGCCATGGCCATGGCCATGCCCATTCCCGTGCCCGTGCCTGCGGCCATGCCCAAGCCAATGCCCATACCCATGCCCATGCCCATGCCCGTGGGCATGCCCAAACCCATGCCAGGGCCCATGCACATGCCCATGGCCATTTTCGTGCCTTTGGCCATGCTCATGCCTATGCCCATGCTCATGCCCATGCCCATGCTCAAGCTCATGCCCATGCCCGTGCCCATGCCTGCACCCATTCCTGAGCCCATTACCTGCCTTGACATGATTTATATTCATTGCGAGGATGTCTCACATGCAGTTTCCCATGGTATCTAGCAAATGTTGCTGATTTTCAGCAATGTGTATGAGGGCCTGCATCACCCGATGCTTCTTGTTACCCCATCGTTTTCTACATCTTTCGTTGCGACTGCAGTCGTGGGTTTTGTCTACACCATTGCCGCCCTGTGCTTTGTTCATGTACTAAGGCTGGTTGCCGTTCACCCTGTGCAGCCACTCGAACCACTTGGACAAATCATAGCGCTCGGCTCCACTTTGGCCCATTCTATGCCACAGTTGAACGTGTCGCTGATTCAACGCCTTCAACTTTGCACGCATTGCATGATATGATCGCTCCTACATGCTACCATCCTCACGTGGCTTGTGTAGCCGCCTCCATAGTAACCTGTACTCGGAGGAGAGTTGTTTCTTTGCCGCCTCCATCCACTCCGCGTCCAAGTCGTAACTCATTTTGGCTAAGACTACCTCCTCCTGTTTGGACCATGGTATAGTATACTCCCTAGAATTGCTAGAGGGGCAGTCAGATGATGAGGACGTTTGTGGCTCATCATCACTTGCCCCACCCTCAGGAGCACCTGCCATTGGCATAGGGGTTTCACCGGCACTGCTGGAAAATGTAGTTTGTCCGGTAAACTGCGACTTTGGTGAGTCGTCGGCCGATGAGTGTGACTTTGGAGCTGGGCTTGTGGTAGAAAAAGGGAGGTCATGGGGGTGACAACAGGCTTTTTCTCGTCCCGCGTGGTGTGCGCAGTGGGAGCTTGGTCGCCTTTGAGGCACCCACATCAGATCCCTCCAGTTGCTATCTGTTTGGTGGCCGAGGTGGCGAACTTAGCAGCTATACATACGTAGTAGGGGCTGGCGCAGGTTTTGCTAGATGAATAGGCGTTGTGTGTGTAGCTTCTCCGTCTGCCACGTGTGCATTCCGGAAGGCGGCAGGCAGTTCGTCATAAACTGTGAGTCCTCTTGAGTCTCACCTTGCTCGCGGATCTCATCAAACGTTTGAAGAGTATCCTTGTTCACAAGGTGGAGACGGGAGATGGGCTTGCACTCTGAGTCAGTCTCGTCAGCTGGACTGTTGGAGGGGTCAGCCATGATGTCAGCGAGGTCGTTGAGAGAAAGTGGCATTGGGTAGCGCGAGCGGGCGTGAATACGGGCTCAGGAAGGGGAGGTGCGGGGAAGGACGTGGGCGTGATCATCTCGAAGGGCAGCAAGCTGGAGGTTGGATGTTGGTGTACCGGTGGATTGCTTGTGGAATCCGCAACGCAATCCCCATTCGTTAGTGGGGATTGCGTGCTTCCGGGAGTGCTCTCCAGGAGTCACGCAGGGGTGCGACGCCGACATCCCATCAACCTCCGTCACCAAAAGAAGTTGATGGGAGGTTGATGGGGGCACATCAGCTTGGCGAAGACCACGCAAAAATCATTTACTGCCGTTACCACAGATAACACCCCCGCTTTTCACATAGATGCGACAATCGCACAGCCCAAGGCAATTCTCCCATTGTTGAATGATTAAGTGATAGCAGGAACCTGTGCTAGTCTTTACCCATCAGCGCGCGCTGATGGTCTGATCCTGATGGCCAGAACATCGTATTCTTTGGACCGTCAGATTAAACTTTGACATTCCCGTGCTTTTTCTAAACCCCATCTGATGGCTTGTGACCTCGGCCTCTGGCAAGGGAGTAAGCAAGGAACATGGCAAGCAAAATGTGGACCCTTGAATAGAAGACGTAAGCCAAGAAATAGAAGCATTGTGCCGGTAGATAGATAGATGCATAGATTTCCATGTTAATCGTTGCTACCCTCCCAAGCAAAATGGATGGTGGCACAGAACCACAACAAACAAGAGTCACACTGCCGGCAGGCGCACAGGCACGAGCATGACATGGATGGAAAGTGTCCCGTTGCACTCCGCCAAGTGAGCCGGTTCCGTTCTGCACTCGCCACTGACAAAACATTTTGCTCGTATGACGTGTTTCTACTCACAAGTGCATAGGGAACGTAAGGTTTGTAGAGTGAACTCCCTCAATCCACATCAGAATTAAAACATGTTCCACTTCAGATGGTTGGACCACAGTCCCAAATAAGAGCTCGCACCTACCTCGCACCCAGAGCTCGAGGCTTCCTAAGAAACCGCGGAGGCTGCAACCGACGCCAAAGCTTCGGCTGGAGCATCCACAGTTTAGCGGAAGCCCCGATCTCCACGATTTCCCCAGGCCAAGATAGATAAAAGTAAAATACCCTGAGGTTTGCTCTATGCTTGTGAGAACGTTTGTACTTTGATATGGAACTGCACGAGATTGTTACGACCATGGGTAAGAAAAAAAGAATGACGCGAGATTAAGACACGTGGGAGCATTCTACAGACCGGAGGGCATCCTTGCAAGGTTTTGCCACCCTTGTGAATGTTGCTACATTGACATTTTCTACTAGGACGACCGGCGCGTTTTCCAAAAGTTGAAAATTTGGTCCTTGCGGAAGTATTCAGTCCTCGTGGATGTCGCGAGGACGACTATAGTCGTGCAGACTGAACTTCTCCACACGGACAACCGCAGTGCCGACCGACGTTAGCGGCACTTAATGTTGCTGATGTTGTAGGTTGCTGGCGGTTGATGCTCGATTGCTCACCTTACTCTTAGTTCTTGAGAATCTGTGCGGACATGACGGAGATGGCTATGGTAGCCACGCTCATAATAGGGACCCACTGAAAATTGGGCATTGTTGCCTTACAGTGGGGGTCAGACCATCATTAATGGACTTGAAAAGAAGGGGGAGAAATGGGAAATTTTATCGAAGGGTCTACATCTCCGCGATCTGGTCCGGTCAAGGTCGCAATGATGGGCCATCAGCTCATGGATTTTTTAAGTCAGCTCACACCACAAGATGACCGTTTCAAGTGTTTGGACGAGTTTGTGGCCCGGCAAACTCGACAAAAGTACAGAATGAGCGGGTTGTGGCTGGAGAGTATGATGTCACGAGGCAGGGGACGACTTGTTCAAGTTCCATCTGCTTCATCACTGTCGAATGGTAATGGAGTTAACAGACCCTCAGGTTTTGACGTGTGCATTGGATTTTTTGTCAGCTCTCCTCTAATTCCGTGGCCCTTCCCTTAGACGCCCCCTCAACTCATAGCGGCAACCCACAGCGTCCTCTGACTTTCCATGCTAGAGGCCATCAGTGATTGGCCGCACTACGTGTGATGGTCCGCGACAAGAAACCAAAGCACAAAATCTGGTTTCAGATTTCACTTTGGCTTCCCACTTATTCTACCATGTTAATTTCTAGCGTTTTGCTTTATGGTTAGGCCCGCAAACGGGTTCCCACTGTCTACGTCCGGCACCACTCTTATACCCTGCCAAGGGGCGATGTGATATCCATCGTGTATGACTAAAGACCTGGTGTCCCTTCTCGAAAGTGACGTGGTGTTCATCTTCCAGGATTTAGTGTTATGGTCTTCATGTTTTCAACTTAGCATCTTGGTGTCCGATTGGGTATGGACTTGCATATTTTTTACATGGTCCAAAGAGGCAGACAAACGATGTTTCACAACGACGTGCAAACAGGGCCTAACATAGGGGTGCTTTGGACTGCATTCCCGGAACCACATCATGAAGTTTATGGTACCACTTCGTGTTCGTGACAAAACATGTTAACCTCAGTGGTGTAAAATGTCATGAGGTACCAAAAGCCTTTTGTCACCGCATCCTCAATAGTTGCTCCTCCATTGCCAAAACAGTACTGCAGATCGTCGATGGGGCTGTATCATAAATGTGTAAGCAACCTCGTAGTGTCTTCTGACAGACACATTGAATGAAACCTCAGAAAAAAAAGGTATTTTCCACTTGTTCTCTTTCCGGGGCATAAAAAACCAGCAACAAAGTTGCTAGTCAAGGGCCTCCATGGCCATTGATGCGAAAACTCAGTTGGGCCTCCTCATTGATGGCTAACAAGGCTCATTCCCGGTTTCTTCACCACCGACCGTCGATGGGCCAGAGTGTTGAACCGTAAACTTGCAAACCTCCCAAACCATTGATGGGCCACGTGGAAGTTCACAATTTATGCGAACTTGCATGTGCCATTGGAACTTTGTCGGTCAAGGGCACACTTGACGTACACGGTTGACCTAAGCCCCATACATTCTACGTATGCATGTACGTTTACGTATCTGTATCTTTACACATATATGAAACTGTGGACATGTATACATATACATATATGAGAAAGTAAGTTTTTTATGCACAGGTTTATGCATGTGTGTAGATGGATACATGTCTATGTGGAGAAACACATGTACACGTACATACGTAGATAGATATTTGATGATAGACACAATGATAAGAAAGTATATGTCTACGTTGATTGCCAATTTTCTATGTAGATCAACATATGTCTATGCATATGGCTCACATAAAGGTTCGAATATGTGTCAAAAAACAAAGTTTGAAATTTTTGTTTTTCAACGTACACATTCATGATCTCATGGGAACCTAACTCATTGCCCTTGGCCGGCACCCATTTCACTTTGAAAAACGTCACGTGGACAGTCAAGAAGTACAACACCATGCAGATTCAAAGAAATCATCACAAAAAATAGGACGTGTTTGTAAACACATGTAGAGGCTCTTACGACAGAAAAGTATAATAACCCAAAACCCCCATGTTGTTGGTTAGAATTGGGCCGGAAATGGCAAAAATATCTACCCTAATGCCCCTTGATTTCGATATTAATGTTTTTTCTGCTCGCCAAAAGCTGTCAAAAAAATTCGTATAGTCAAAATCAATGGTTCACCAAATTAACTCTGAAAGCAATACGTTGAATTCAAGGGATCATGCATGCTTTTTGCTTGTTTTGATTTCACTGGTAAGCCAGGTTCTTTAATACCTTGCACCTTGTGCGTTGCTTTCTAACATGTATCCACGTCGACAAAATCAGGAAAATGACCTGAACAGACACCACTCGGCTCCTACTAGCGGACACTCATGAGCTTGGAAGTTTTGGCGTAGTACCGATGGCTTTGCTATTGATTTTGATTCTATGGTATGACCAGTTTCCCGCTCAATCTGTGATTTTTTCTTGATTTTCATAAGACCACTGACGGGCTTGAATACGCAGGATCAAAGTCCCCCCTCCGCGGTTTTTGCGGGGTTTCCTCGTCCAAACTTCTCGGCGATTGCTCCCGATTTCACGGACATGAATCAATCGATTCCCAACTTGCCATCGTGCCGCTCCCACCAAATTGCGAGACGGTTGGCAATCAATCCGGGTAGTTGGTACCTTCCACGTGCATCGATGCACAATTCGACGCCGCGGCACGTGCGATCCCACTGAAATCGTTGAAAATTTGAACTGAACGATTCGAGCAAATGAAGTACTTCACACCGTCCATTTGTTTTCCCTACGCCTAAAACCTTGTTTTAATGTCATATTCATCCCTAACGTCTTAATCACGGCAACTTCGATTGATTCTATGGATATACACTGGTAGGAAGTTACCCAGATGGTGGGAGTCTGGCCACGTAGCCCCAGTTTGCCTTAGAATCAAGAAGAATCAGTGGGAATGGTGTGATTCGACATGTGATTCTTGAAGACTCCAAAAGGCGCAATCGCCAACGTACACAAGGCCTCGCCACCCAGTTCGCCGTGCCGCCTCCCGCCTCCCCAACTAGAATCAAAATCAAAATCAATGACGCCGGTTCTTTGCCTTTGAATGTTTGAACAGAATATTCAAACTGCTGGGACAGCGGGGTAGCAAGGAAGTGGCACGCTAAATGGGTTGAATTGCTGATTCAGTGTCTTGCTGCAGTGGTTGTCCAATGCAGTGGAACAGCAATCAGCGATGGAGCAAGGCAACGGGGCAGCGAGAGCCCCGGACAGTGTTAGGCGGGCGCTGTCATGCTACGGCGCCCGCCTAGTGCCCAGTGGATTCTGTGCCACGATTGGCCTCCAGCAGCCAGGTGGGCGAATGGAGGACCTTTTTGCCATTTGAGCCTGCGTTTTGCCACCACTGCACAGATGTTGGCAGGCTTGAAGCGCACGAGCCCTACCGATTTGCCGAAAATCAAGGATCATAGCGGAGGTATCCGAGACTCACCACCAGATTTAAGGATTGATCAGTGAAGTTATCAATGAGTTTAAGGAGCTACTTGATTGATTTGAACCCAAGAAAACCTGAACAAAGTTAAGGATCACTAAACTCACAAAAATCTAGTCATCAAAATCAAGGAGCAATAGGGTACCAAAAAGTTTTTCAACCAAGTGTTTTGCCTTGTGCTTCTATGAAATCCTTTTTTCAACATAATGATGATGTACCCCATGTTTAAAAAAATCACAAAATTTTACGTACGATGCAAAATATACCAACGGAAGGGACATCACCACATCAAAACCTCAAAATTAAAAAGTTTGTGTCATAGGGACATTGCATTGAATCATCAGCCTGGCGGGACACCAAGAGTTGATACCACAAGGAAGGGGTACCATGCACAAACGGTGCGCTGACCCGGGGTAAAAGGCAATAAGGTCGTTGACCATTTTGTACACGATGTTATCAGTCATAAATGTCAAAGGTTACTTAGAACTCTGTGGCATATCGACTATCACCATGTATGTTATGTAACTGACCTACACAATTCCCTGAACCTTTTGAGAGTGCATTTGTTTCGTTACTCAAATAGCCCACCGCGTGTCGAAAGACCAATTTTTTCTCTCACAGCTGAGGGTGTTTTGGCCAACTGCCCTCGTCCTCCGGCGTTCCTTCTCACACGTTTTGACAACCCCAACCACTTTTCAAAAAACATGAACAAAATTGCCGCTATCTTTGGATCGACTTCTTGACACATCAAGTTTTTATCAAGACCATCTTGCATCTGTAGCGCCGATCTTCAAAGCCCTCCATTTCCTTGGCAGAGCTTCTCAATCCAGCCATGCACAGCGCAAGGATCAACCCCAGCAATCCCAACTACGTCTCATTAGTGTCTCAAAATTTGTATGTATGAGTTCATTCTTTCTGATACTTGTCATCAAAGTTCACTTACCATTAACTACAAATTCCCCAAGTTTCCAAAATTCTCAAATCACGTTTTGCCTCGGAACTCATACATATTCACCCTTGATGTCTCTCTTGACACAACACTTGCCATCAGAGTGCATCCGTGCCGGAAGGACAAGGGACAAATTCACCCATCTGGAGGACTACCTCACCATGTCGCCTTTTCAAAGTTGAAGTCGACGTGGAGTCACCAAGTTGGCGACCTCTCCAAGTTGACTTTGGCTATCCAAGTCGGGGTTTCAAAGAGGGCAAGCAGGCCAACTCTAAGGCTAAGACTCATCCACAGCCACACTGATCACTTTCATGTTGGGCCATTTTTTCCTTTGACATTGTTTTCTGCATAGCTTGTGTGTCATGAGAAGACATCATACATGCATTGACCATACCATTTCATGTTACCATGCTCAATCCAAACTTCACTGATGTGTGATCAGCTTTCACATGAGCTAACTTGGGTGTACTCCTCTATCTCATCAAGCAAGTCTGAGGGTGTCAATGAATGGCATGGACATGGCACACGAAGCAAGCTGGAAATGGACATTGCACAGAATCTGGAATGAAAAACCTTTGTACATTGCATGGCACATGAATGCACAAGTACGTGAAAGCAAGTCTACCGTCCCTTGTGGATCCTCTTGGGGAGTTTTCTGCTCTTTGTACCTGCAGCTACAGCACTAGCTGCTGCAGAACCTCTGATACAAGCTTCAGTTGTAGCACTGGCTTCTGCTGAACTCATTTCTCCTACAACTATTCTTCTTGTAGGTGCAGAACATGTTGCTATAGATGACCTTGCTGCTGCACCAGTCCCAATCAGTTCTGATGTTGTATATGCCCCTGCTAAGCCACATGTTGCCTCAACATCCTTCCTCTTGCGAACTCCATTCCTCAAAGTCTGCCTCACATCCTCTTCCTCCTCTTCTTCTCTATCNTAGGTGCAGAACATGTTGCTATAGATGACCTTGCTGCTGCACCAGTCCCAATCAGTTCTGATGTTGTATATGCCCCTGCTAAGCCACATGTTGCCTCAACATCCTTCCTCTTCCGAACTCCATTCCTCAAAGTCTGCCTCACATCCTCTTCCTCCTCTTCTTCTCTATCCTCTTTGTTCCCACTGCTATCTCCTCCTTCATCTTCCTCCATCCGGTCAATCTTTTCATCCTCTGCCTCATTTTCCTCATCTTTGTGTTGCATCCTTCCTCCTCCCCTGCAAAATTGGCTCTCACCTCAGCCACCTTTGAGTCATCTCCATTTGCTGCGTCTGCAATCAATGGATGCCAGCCCCAATCTTCCTTCTCATCTGGCCCGACCTTACCGTCTGCTTCACTGTCGCTGTCACCAGCCTCCTCCTCCACGGCATGATTGACTTCTTCGGTCAGCTTCTTGGCCCTTTTCTTGTCGTACATTCTTGTCAGGCGCACATGGACACGTACCAGCAGCTCCAGAGTTTCAACCTTCACTCTGTTGCGTCACGCTGTCTGGATTAGCTCGTGTTTGCTAAACACACGCTCGTTTTCAGAACTGCTGTGCGGCTATGCCAAGAGCCTCATGGCAAAGGCTCTCTGTATTGGGAGGCCTGTCATGTGGCGGGCATACAACTTGTATGTTGGCAGCTCACCAGCCATGAGCTACACAGCTTCCTTCACCTAGTGCACGCCCGTTGCCTTTGCAGGGTCCTCTTCGGGAGTCACCCGTCCATTCTCAGTCCCCTTCAGCTCAGCGCACAGCATGTCCTGCTCCTGGCTATTTGGGACGATCGCGTTTACAACTGTATTCCATGCCTCGATCATCTTCTCATCGCCATCGAGTTTGTGGCCAAAATGCTACAGGTGGCAACGACATGCTGAGGCGAAAATGGGGCATGACATCTGATTAGTCCAACGCATGCTCAGGCGCTCGAGGACAAATTTCAACTACTGCGGATTTCACGAAGTGCGGCGACTGCCCCGTGATACAACAAGCTTGTTGAAAGACTCAGCTGTGTCATACAAAGTCTCAAACACAATGCCATTAGTGCCAACTGCAGCATCGGCCTTTCACAAAGCTAGGACAATGGGAAACATCAGCTTTACCATGACCCTTACCTGCATCCAAAAGACTCCTATCCTGACCCAGCCTCCAGATCTCCTTTTTCTTAGCCTGCCATCCTGCATCCTTACCCACAGTCCCAATCTCTGACTACTTCGAGGAGTTGACCAAGTATATCACACATTTGCAGTAGACGCTCCAAAATCTTGTGCACGGATGCAAAACGAGTAGTAACAGCTGGGAAAAGTCCTTGTTCCCGAAGAATGAAACAATTCTCTCAGCCTTCACAATCAGAGCTCCTCCCCACTTTGTCTTAGCAACATCCTTCAAAACCAGGTCTAGGGAGTGTGCAACACAATGGGTAAAAAACACATACAGATACTTATTCTTCATCTCCAAGTAGGCATTCTTGTTGGTGGAGGCGTTGTCCATGATGACCATCACCACATTCCCAGCACCAACTTTAGCAATGGCACCATCGATGACGGCTGCCACGTGGCTGGCATCACGGACGAACCACTGGCATCTCTCGAGAAAAGGTGAGCCATGCGGTACCTTAGCCATTGTAAAGTTTCTCGTCGTATGGAACAAAGGCGTCTGGAGGGCTAGCCAGAGGCGGGAAGCCAAGCATGGCCCGGGCAGAAGCAGGAGGGTATTTGTTCTTCACCATGTTGTACACAGCTGCTCCACCATGAGTGTGCATGCATCCTGAACCGCCTGCCAAGATGACGCCGGACGCTCCACAGTGAAACCCGGGGTAGCCTGCCTGCGTAGGTATGGGTCGGACAGAATTGCTGAGCACCCTGACGAGGAAGTCCCTCAAGAGCAGAGGGAGCTTAGGTGAGGCAGCCACTTGTGCACACGTGGGGTGCTTACCCCTCCCAGCCATGGAGGCCGAGTNCTAGGGAGTGTGCAACACAATGGGTAAAAAACACATACAGATACTTATTCTTCATCTCCAAGTAGGCATTCTTGTTGGTGGAGGCGTTGTCCATGATGACCATCACCACATTCCCAGCACCAACTTTAGCAATGGCACCATCGATGACGGCTGCCACCTGGCTGGCATCACGGACGAACCACTGGCATCTCTCGAGAAAAGGTGAGCCATGCCCTCGGCGTTCACTGCCATGGCCGAGTAAAGTGGCCTGATTTGAATGTCAGACCACTCATCCACTCTTATTCTCACCCCAAAAATGTCTCATCTGCTGTGAAGAGGGGCCTCCAACTCCTTGAGCTCAACATCCAGCGCCAGAAGGATGATGTCAGTGACACTCTCTCTGCTTGGCAGCCTGAAGGCCAGGGTTGTGTGCCGTGTGTCTTCCACCAGCTCAAAGACGGTAGGATCTCAGCAGAAGGAAATTGCCAGAGCGTTTTTTTCCATGATCCGCACAGTTTTCTTCTGACACTATGAGTTGCCAACGTTGGCGATGTGTTCGGGCATCGTGGTTTGTCATGCCATGTTGAGAGAGGAAGCTGACACAGGAGTTGAGCTACGCAGTGAGTCGGGAATGGTGGCGGGTGTTCTGCCAAAAGGGTTGTCAATGGCATCTATCGGGCAACTGCTTTCACCAAATCCACCCACACCAACCGCTGCTCTTGCCTCCTGTCTCTTCTGCTCTCGGACCAGCGCTTGCCAGGTCACGGGCTGGTCCTTCGTCCCCCACGCTTCTCCTTAGCCATTGTAAAGTTTCTCGTCGTATGGAACAAAGGCGTCTGGAGGGCTAGCCAGAGGCGGGGAGCCAAGCATGGCCCGGGCAGAAGCAGGAGGGTATTTGTTCTTCACCATGTTGTACACGGCTGCTCCACCATGAGTGCGCATGCATCCTGAACCGCCTGCCAAGATGACGCCGGACGCTCCACAGTGAAACCCGGGGTAGCCTGCCTGCGTAGGTATGGGTCGGACAGAATTGCTGAGCACCCTGACGAGGAAGTCCCTCAAGAGCAGAGGGAGCTTAGGTGAGGCAGCCACTTGTGCACACGTGGGGTGCTTACCCCTCCCAGCCATGGAGGCCGAGTGGGACAGAGTAAAGTTTTGCTGTTCATCTGCATGGCAAGGATATGCCAAAAAGTGGCCCCTCAGAAGGTCCAGAGGTGGATGTGCTACGTGCGGGTTTTTCAAACTGCCACTCGGTTTGTGAGACTACTCCTCAATCCTTGCCACATGTCATAAACATCATCCTTCCGTGAAGTGCAAAAGGCTTCCGATTGGTTTTTTCAAAATTGAAAAACAAGCACACCAAGCTCACACACAATGTAAGCACGCATGGCCCTGTCATATCTCCCATGCAAGACCAATGCTTAGGCTGTTAGCCAAGTATTGCTGTCACTTATCGCATGTAATACATTTCACCAATGAAAAGACAACGCGAGGAACAACCTTCTAGCATGGAAAGTGCATCATACGCCGAGTTCTTGCTAGGCACAGCGTTCTCAAGTCCCTTGTGACACAAGATGTGAAACCTGAACCCGGCTAAAAAACAGGGGGTCAAGTCAAGTCGACGTCCAAGTCGACTTGGACCGACTTGGCGACTCCGACTTGACCCCCTCAAGTCGGAAGTTGAAGGCAACGTGGCTACCTCACACAAGTCATCAACACATCTTGCATGTCAAGACTTTGCAGACTTTGCAACAACGACGTGAATCCAGCGAGGGCACCTGACGACCAATAGCGGGGTATTGACAATGACTTTGGCAATGGAGGAGAAAAACGTGACCATGCACGTGAACCCCCATGTGGCAGCAAACGCTGGCGTAGCACACTACTCAAAATTCCGACTAGTCCTAACGGCTACAATGGCCTATCCGGCCGCAGACCCGATGGCGATGAACCGACTGCCACTGTCGACAACCTCAACGTCTATAGGAGGAGCAACAAGAGGCACTGGATGACAAGCGCAGATCAATGAGGAGATGTCAGTACAAGTCTTACCGTTTCAGGGGGTCACCAGACACCTGCTCTAGCAACTCAACACCATGATGGAATTCCTTTGCAAAGTAAGTACACAAGGGCCAGTATTCATTGCAAGAAACACCCAACTCTCAAAGAATTCGGGACTCTTCCGGCCCTCCCCGAGCCGTTTCATCCTTCCAGTTTCAAGGGACTGACAGTTCGGATTTTGCTGACAAGCTTAGGCGTGTACTTTACCACTGTTAGGGTCAACAATAATCAAAAGAAATCCATGGCCACAACAGTGCTTCTGCATGGTATGACATTATGTTAGTGGTCCGACCTAATGGCCATCCACTGGCATAGGAGACCAGTGATGGCCCATCGGTGGCCAGCTACGCCCCTCTCACATCGTTCAACATAACTGCTTTACCCTTGGAGCAGAACAACCCAGAATGACAAGACACACCGATGCATTCTACAGACTAGAGAAATTTCTTGTGCGTGATGCTCGCACACCTTGGATGGTTGAACGAGAAGTCTGATTCTTAGTAAAAGGTCCAACGTCTCCATCATCAGTAGACCGTGGCAGAGTGCAGGCATAGATTCCGCAAGATCATAACTGGCACCGGCATCACCCCTGAAAAGTTATGCTTCTACTATAACAATATCGTTAAGCAGGATATCTAGCAAGCAATCTCAATCTTTGGCATTCATAACGACTTGACGCAAATGATTACTATAGCAGAAACAGTCAACAACACCGATGAAAATGCTAAGATGTAGGAATCCTACGACTGACGTCCTCCCAACCAAAATTAACAAGGGAGTAAAAATGGCCAGTGAGGGGACTCCTCAAGTCTTATGGAAGTGGATGTCCTTGACAAAGAGGACACAGAAACTTGCTACAACCATAGAAAAGCTGGGCACATATCTCAAAACTTTCAGAGGAAGCAACAGGCCAAAAAAGGGAGGGAGAAGCTGTAGAATAATGAGTTATGAAACGACAAGGAGCAAGAGTTAAAGGCATAAGTCTTGTCCTTGAGGAGCAATCTGCAGTAAACAATCACTCATCTACATGGCCAACAACATCGTAGAGGGTATCTCAGATTGCAAATCTTGACAAGGGGTACAACGATGTCCATCCGGCGATACTACTAAACGTGCAACAGCAAGTTGCAAAATCCAAAAAATGGTACCTGCACTATTGGATGGAGGGTCCTCTCACTGTTTTTTCATGAAAGAAGTGGTTCAGAAGTTGGGTTTGCAGACCACACCAGGGGTGTTTGAATGAAAAACTATCAACGGGAGATTGGAAATACGGAGACTCCGAGAACAACTACGCCTGCAAGAGGGAGGTTTCCGGGACGTGACGGTCTGGAGGTCGTGTCCAATGAGTGACCACAAAATCATTCTCGGACGTGATTTCCTAATTTGTGCACAGTCCGTAGATTGAGTGCAACAGAGTTGCTGTCTATGTGGAGGTCAACAACAGTAAGCGACAAAATTCGCGCATGAGGCAGAATACGACATTAGAAGGAACAGAGGTGGGAACAGCAAAAGAGATCACAACAACCAAAAACTGAGAACATGTCCAGCCAATACCACTCAACGTGGCCAAGAACTACATGCAACAAGGGACTCATTCGTGGGTTGTGAATCTTGAGCCAATGGATGAAGCATAAGTGATAGCAGCTGACTCATGAACCTCATCGACCTCATCACCCTCATCGGCAACATTGGCACCATACAAGTTCACGATGGTCACGCGGGAGTTCACATCTCTCATCCGAGAGTTTGTGTACGTCTTCTCCAACCACCTTGAGAAAACCTTCCCATCTCATAACAACATCGACCATTGTATCGAGCTTAAACCGGGCAACCAACCCATCGTTTGAGGACCCTATCAGATAAAAGACCATGAGCTTACCAAGTTGAAAAGGCCACTCCATGAGATGCTGGTCAGGGGTTCATCCGCCCATCCACGTCACCATACGTTGCATTGGTCATGTTTGTGAAAAAGAAAACTAGAAAAACACGGATGTGCATGGACTACCGAGCGCTGAACTACATTACAATAAAAAACCACAACCCCCTCTCTCATGCCAACGGTGTTTTGACAAGCTCAGAGGAGCTCATATCTTAACCAAAATTGACCTACATTATCATCATCACCAGATCCGCATGGCAGATGCCGACATGGAGAAACGGTGTTCCGAACTCGCTACGAGCACTTAGACTTCATAGTCATGCCATTCGGACACGTAAATGCCATGGCAACATTCATGGAGGCCATGAACAAAATGTTTTGACCGTATCTCAACGACTCCGTCTTGGTATATCTCAATGACATACTGGTGTACAACCACACCTCGGAGGAACACAATGGGCACTTTTGAAAAGTTATCAAAGTGTAACAAAGAGACGAGTTCCTCAGAAAAATCTCAAATTACGATTTTGGTCACCGTTTGATTAAGTTTCTAGGCCATGTCATCAACGGTTGACGGATCACCATGGATAAAAGAAAGTGGCAGCAATCGCTGATTGGCCAATGCTGACCAACGTCCAAGACATCCAAGTCTTCCTTTGCTTCTGCATCTATCGCCGACATTGCATAGGGGACTATGCTTGAGTGTCAGCACATCTCTTCGACCTCACTGTAAATGAAAACACGTGGCAGTAGGGGGACAACGAACAAGAAGCGTTCACCACTTTACGGAATGCTCTGACCTTGGCACCCGCTTTACAATGAGGTGATCCGATGATCGACAACATCATGGCTACGGGCGCCTCCAAACCAGGCATTGGCACGGTCCCTCTCAAGGAGCACAGCAACAGAGAGCAACTGGTCACTAACATGACGCCAAAGCTGCATGAGACCAGAACTTAACTATGTCTTACACTAAGAGATGCTGCCGCCCGTACACACATTTAAGACATGGTGGTACTACCTTGAATTTTTTCCAATGAGTCGTACGCACCTACCATCACGTGCTAGAATTTCTCAAGACACAACTAAATATCAGCTGACGTCAAACTCGATGGATGGAGTTCATCGAATTTGGATTAGGCTATGATGTTGAGTACGGGCTAAGGAAAATGCATCCACAAACACACTCAGTTGCTGACTGGACTTAATGGTTAAGGTGGCGACACTACAGCTATAGTGAGATCCGTANGGTGAGTGTATCATGTTGATACACATGTGTATTGTGTAGGTGGAAGTTTTCCTTGGTGTGAGTGATCACTGTCAGGGAGGGGAGGGGAGGGGGGGAGGTGGGAAAAGTGTATGAGGCAAGTGTACAGGGCAGTGTATCACTGTCTGGGTGGTGAGTGTGTCATATTACTACACATGTGTATTATGTAGGTAGAAGTCTTCCTTTGTGTGAGTCATCACTGATAGGGAGGCGGGAGGAGGTGAAGGTGTATGGGGCAAGTGTATGGGGTAGTGTACACTGTCCAGGTGGTAAGTGTATCATATTTATACACATATGTATCAAACTCATAAACTTTCAAATTTGTTTTTCTTCAAAAGAACACCATTATGTTGCCTTATGTGTTGAGTATTAGTACATTGCTATATTTTTCACTTTGGAGTTTGGGGGAGGTAAATGTTTTAAATGATAGGTTAGTTTAGTTCAAATCAACAATGATTTTTCAGCTCAGTAATGCCTGATGTAGTTCATTCCTGTTATGTATGGATGACATATTTTGGTACAAAAAGATCATCCGAGGTACGAGCCCTCTAAAGAACACAAACGCACGGTGCGTGGATAGTAACATTCTAATCAGTTAACGTCCAGTCGCGCAATTTCCCTTGCTTACTAGATTCGTGTTCTGAATGTCGATGAATATGCTTAACTCTGTGTTTCAATGAATTGAATCATGTGATTTCATGCAAAATCAGCTTACGCGGGATGTGCGGGGCACCACTCTTGATTGTGCGCCTTACCATTCGACGGTTGTGCGCATTAAAAAAAATGCGTGTGGCCGATCGCACGATGCCTCGGGTGCTGGTACGCAGGAAGCGAGGCCAATTATTTCTGCTCTTTTCATCCAGGTCGTTTGCGCACAGCGGTGCAAAGGTCATAAATTAGTCAGACATATCGCGAGCCGTTAATCGATTGATGGATCAAATGNGGCAGTAGGGGGACAACGAACAAGAAGCGTTCACCACTTTACGGAATGCTCTGACCTTGGCACCCGCTTTACAATGAGGTGATCCGATGATCGACAACATCATGGCTACGGGCGCCTCCAAACCAGGCATTGGCACGGTCCCTCTCAAGGAGCACAGCAACAGAGAGCAACTGGTCACTAACATGACGCCAAAGCTGCATGAGACCAGAACTTAACTATGTCTTACACTAAGAGATGCTGCCGCCCGTACACACATTTAAGACATGGTGGTACTACCTTGAATTTTTTCCAATGAGTCGTACGCACCTACCATCACGTGCTAGAATTTCTCAAGACACAACTAAATATCAGCTGACGTCAAACTCGATGGATGGAGTTCATCGAATTTGGATTAGGCTATGATGTTGAGTACGGGCTAAGGAAAATGCATCCACAAACACACTCAGTTGCTGACTGGACTTAATGGTTAAGGCGGCGACACTACAGCTATAGTGAGATCCGTACCTTAAGCAGTTGTTCATGCGGTGTTATGAATAACATGATGGATATGACAGTCAGTTAATCGCATGACGCACCCTACTAGTGGCAAAGATTCTCTTGCCAGGTGATCGTATACCCAAACAACGAGCTCCGCCCCATGCTGCTTGAAGAGTGCGACAACACCGGCCCGAGTCGATACTTCAGAGAAGACAATGTGCTAAACAAGCTGGTGAAGTAACACTGGTGGGATAGGGTACAATCCAATGTTACCAACATCTGTAAATCTTGCGACACGTGTCAATGACAAAAATCATGTCCCATGCGGCTACCCAAAATCTTGCAAACGCTTCACATTCTAACAGAGCTTTGGATGGACATTTCCGTGGACTTAGTCATGGGACTACGAGTCACACCCACCACACCAGCCAGACTTCATAGCAAGAGCAACACTCTCATGGCCGACATCCAATGCCGCGACTTCTCCACCGTCTAGGAGGAAACACGACAGACGATCACAAAGACATAGGCAGCCATGAAGCGAGCAGCCAATCAACATTGTATAGTTGGTAGGTATAGTTAACTGATGTCCTTTTATACACTAATAGACCTCTGTATCAGCTTACTTGTTCTCATGGTACTTTCGTGGGGGTTTCCTAGCATGTGGAAGTGGAGGAAGGGGGGGGGGAGAGGTGGGACAAGTGTATGAGGCAAGTGTATGGGGTAGTGTATCACTGTCTGTGTGGTGAGTGTATCATGTTGATACACATGTGTATTGTGTAGGTGGAAGTTTTCCTTGGTGTGAGTGATCACTGTCAGGGAGGGGAGGGGAGGGGGGGAGGTGAGAAAAGTGTATAAGGCAAGTGTATGGGGTAGTATATCACTCTCTGGGTGGTGAGTGTATCTAATTGATGCACATATGTACTGTGTAGGTGGAATTTTTGCTTGGTGTGTGTGATCACTGACAGGGAGGGGAGGGGAGGGGGGGGGGGGGGGGGGGAAAAGTGTATGAGGCA
>SZWC01020357.1:18513-37341 GCA_023375785.1 Penium margaritaceum
TGAGACATTGTCATACTTGAGATGAGATATTGTCATACTTGAGATGAGACATTGTCATACTTGAGATGATACATTGTCATACTTGAGATGAGATATTGTCATACTTGAGATGATACATTGTCATACTTGAGGTGAGACATTGTCATACTTGAGATGAGATATTGTCATACTTGAGATGAGACATTGTCATACTTGAGATGAGATATTGTCATACTTGAGATGAGATATTGTCATACTTGAGATGAGACATTGTCATACTTGAGATGAGATATTGTCATACTTGAGATGAGATATTGTCATACTTGAGATGAGACATTGTCATACTTGAGATGAGATATTGTCATACTTGAGATGAGGCATTGTCATACTTGAGATGAGATATTGTCATACTTGAGATGAGACATTGTCATACTTGAGATGATATATTGCCATACTTGAGATGAGATATTGTATTATTGAGATGATTACATTGTCATACTTGAGATGAGACATTGTCATACTTGAGATGAGATATTGTCATACTTGAGATGAGACATTGTCATACTTGAGATGATATATTGCCATACTTGAGATGAGATATTGTCATACTTGAGATGATACATTGTCATACTTGAGATGAGATATTGCCATACTTGAGATGAGACACTGTCAGTGCATGCCTCCGCTTTCTCTCCCGCAAATTTGCAAAATGTCCCTGTCATGCACGTGTCTGCACCATGCGGGTCTCATCCCGTCTTGTGGGAGACTGGAAGAGAAACAAATTGAAAGCATGCATGGGTCGTCGAACCCATGCATGCTTTCAGAGTTGTTCATGCTTTCGAAAAGGTGTGTGGGAGACAACGAAGGGACCTCACGACATGTTTCGTTGCCAAAGTCTTTCTCAGCTTCTTCTTCTTCTTCTTCGTGGCCACCAGAAGCCAATGAGCTCAAATGCTCTACACATGGTGTTACCAGGTCTTGAGCCTGCATTGCGTTTCACTTCTTTTACTCCGTCTATCGTGTCTTTGTTTCCACACACAAACTTCTGAGGACCTTTCTCTTACCGACTCCCTTCCCCGAGCGTACGCTCTGTAGCTTCTTCGTCTGTTTCTGCATACGTGTTTCACGTATTGACATATTCACATGTTCACATATTCACTCATTCACATATTCACATATTCACATATTCACACATTCACATATTCAACCATTCACATATTTACATATTCACACATTCACATATTCACATATTCACACATTCACATGTTCACATAGTCACACATTCACACATTCACATATTCACATATTCACATATTCACACATTCACGTATTCACATATTCACACATTCACACATTCACATTTTCACATATTCACACATTCACATATTCACATAGTCACATATTCACACATTTACATATTCACATATTCACATATTCACATAGTCACATATTCACATAGTCCCATATTCACACATTCACATATTCACCTAGTCACATATTCACACATTCACATATTCACATATTCACATAGTCACATATTCACACATTCACATATTCACAGTCACATATTCACCCATTCACACATTCACACATTCACATATTCACATATTCACGCATTCACACATTCACACATTCACACATTCACATGTTCACATATTCACGCATTCACACATTCACACATTCACACATTCACATTCATCTGCACTCGTACACCTGCACCTGCTCAGGCTGGCCGTAGGAGTTTGGATGGCGGCTGCTGTCCCATTGCCATTGGCGACGATGGCGACGGCATTCCCTCTCTTGCATGAGGCTGAGTGCGCCTCCCCGCCAAGTCGTAGCCGCGTCGGCGCACGTGCGACAACACAATGCACATGCAGCAGTGTAGCGCATTGCCCAGACGCAGGACACATGCGATGTGGGAGTGCAGGTCGCTTTGTACACCCTTTTCGAAGCTTCGAATCTTGGAAGTAGTTGTACTGCATCACAATTTCTTGTTCGATTCACACTGCATTAACAGAGAGGCAGAGAAGTTTCTGTTTCCTGTGTGCCACCTCCACATGCCTGCAACCAGCATGCTTGAAGAAGAAGGACAAGAAAAGTCATTGGAAGCTATGCTACTAATGCAAGACACATCGGAGAATTTCAGCTACCGAGAAGGTTCAAGGAAGCCTCCTAGCATGCTTGCCACTGGTTGGGTGTCGGCGTTCTATCAGCTCGAGGCATCAACACAGGTCGGACGCGAAACGGCAAGGGTTTGGCTAGTCGACACGAACACAATGTCAAATTTGCTTCAAAGAATGGATACATGCAGAGAGAATTAACAAGGATACAATGTTGCGCTAAGGTGCACAGGGTTACGTGAGAAAGTGCGTGGAAGCTTCCTAGCAACACAGTCGTTGACCGGGCGCCAGTGCCTGGTCAGACGGTGACGACAGGCACAGGTCGTACACACAACGGCAAGGGTTTGGCTAGGAGACACAAGGCACAGTGTCAGAATGCTTCAATATAGCAAATGCAGAGAGAAATGACAACTGACAGGTCCAGGGCATAAATACCTGCCGCGGCGCACGGCGGGTGTCGCACGCGGCAGTCCAAGAGCTGTCCTAAAACTGGCCCCAAACCACTGTTTTGGCCGTAACTCTGCGCACACATGTCAGAATGCTGCGCCGTCTGAACCTAGACGTGCAGAATCAAAAGACGGGCGCAGCGACTGGTCACATGTATGCATCCATCGACTGACAGCGAGTATACAATGCAAAAAACATGCAAATGGGCCTCATGGCCAGTCCGCCGAAAGGCGCCTGCAAGACGTAGAAGGCACAGCAAGGAGTCCCGGTGACATCTGGGGCTCTGAAACAATGGTCGGTCAGCTCCAGGCGGGTAGTCCACCGCCTGTCGTCGCGCCGGTGTCACCAGGGCCGCCTGCCTCAGGGATCTGCACGAGTATGGACACGGCCGAGTGGTCACAGTAAACTGTACAGGAACGGCATAAAGCACAACACTAAGTTGTAAGCTTTGCTAAGTTGGTTTGAAGTGAAAACAGAAGAGTTTCGAAGACAAACGTAGGGGAAAACATAATGTAAGAATTCCATTTCATCTGAACTTTATGTGTAATGTGTTTGTTCTGTTCGATGTAATCATTATGCTTGTACTCTTCCCAAAGTACAATAAAATGTGACCTCTAGAAATGATTCCTTGGAATCACATGTGCAAATCAACATTTTGAAAGGGTTCGGTCATGATATACCCAGTTTTCGGAACTATACAACTCATTCGCCCGTCGTCGAGTGAGAAATAACCTAGCTACCCATCTGACGCCGCGACCGCCATGCTAGTAACAAAGAAAACAGACCAAAATGCATGGCGAGACCACATGCCATGCGCTGACGACGTTTGGTATGCGGCGCCCTCCGCTAGTATCACAAACCCTTTCGTTGAAGGGTTTGTGATGCTAGCGGGGAAAGGTTTGTTTGGAGTTTGAGGGGAGTTTGAGACTCCCCATGCGTTGAAAGGGAACCTGCTGGGCCCCGCTACCGCGGGGCCCAGCAGGAGCCCGTGCAAAAAAAAAACCCTAAAACCTCGAATGTAATTCGGGGTATGGTTTGAATGCGGTTTGTGTGTTAAAACTATAGGTTTGCGTTCACAAAAAAATCCAAAACAAAAGAAGGGCGTTTTCGCTCGATCGCGAGGGAGCGATGACCGCTTTGTTTTCTTTTTTTTTGTCACGCAAAATCCCCAGTTCGATGTAGGGTTTTATGTTTGGCGCGGGCTCCGCCCACGCCAAACATACAAAACCCTAGATCGAACTGGGGGGTTTGCGTGACAAAAAAAAAGAAAAGAAAGGGGTCATCGCTCCCTCGTGATTCTCGCGTGGGAGTGATCTCCGCATGCAGGATTTTTTCATGCTCGCTCGTCGACGCATGCCGCGAGCGAGCATGATTTTTGACCGGGCTTTTGAGTTTTTTTTTTGCCGGTACCGGGCGGATCAGAGTCACACTTTGCCTTCTATGGGTATCTGAGCTATTTGGCCCATTTTGAAATCATCTTTAAACAATCATGTACTTTACCCATTTTCCCACATAGAGTTGTGTAGGTTTTTCGTGCATCTCTCATTGTACTCTGTTGTGTCCTCTCGGCTTGTGTACATCCGCGTGCAGATGACTGACGGCGAGACTTGACGCTGCTACAGTGTCGCGCGGTGGAGCCGACGCGCGCTGAAGCCCACGCACACTCGCTGAAGCCTCCTCCCTACGGCGATGCGCTCAGCTCCATCGGCAGGCCTTCGCGGCGGTCGAGCCGCCGGCAGTCTCTGCCACTGCAGATGCAAATTCCATGCACTCAGTTCTGTTTCTGATTGTGGCATTGCGTCTGCATCGTCATGCTATGCCTAGGGTCCGTGTCTCCTGCTGTGTGGCCATGCTTGGCGTCACTGACTATCGTAGGCACTGCCCGGGTTCGGACAGCCATATCTCTTCGCTGCTATTTTTCTAGCTAATTCTAACCGCACGACTGTGTTCGCAGCGTCGGTATTATGGTATGGTCTAGTTTTCAGGCAAAACGGACGACGCCCGGGTCTTGGACTGTCGGGCGTCTGGCAGGGCTCACCGAGAAAACCCTGCCTGCCAGAAAATAGGTCCAGCACTTTTTTCTGATCGGCTGATTAGCTGAGTAACAAGTTCTACAGTAGTGGGGGGGAGCTAGAACTTGGAGGGGTCTCCCATTGTTGCTCATTCTTCATTCAAAACCAGTTACTTTGAGTTTTCAGCTGCTTTCTGGCGCTAACTCTGGCGTGCGCGTCTCTGAGTAACAAACCCAGAGCTTCCAGACTTAGACTCTAGAGCAACAGACTGAGGGGGCAGCTGACTTAAGCAAGGAGCGTGGAAGCCCGCACGCTACATCAACAACGCTGCTGCCCCAACCTGCTGCCTAGGTTTTTGAGCTTGGTATCCAAGCCAGAGCGTAGCAGCAGCAGCAGCAGAAGACTGGCGAACAAGTGCAAGACAATGCCGGCGGACCCCCATACGCGCCAGCGCAGGGAAAATGCTGCCGGATTTTTTGTGGCAGCATTGACCCGCCTTGTGGCGGCGTCAGATTTTTTCCCACGGCCAGTGGGCCAGGGGAAATGCTGTCGAAATTTTTTTGGCGGCACTGACCCCCACACGTGACGCGAGGAGGTGAGCGGCACGCGGCGTCCGACACCTGCGGGCGACGACGCACGCGGCAACGTCACCCAGGTGCAGTGACTGGCACGCAGAAGCAGCAACCTTCAGCAACGGCGGCCGAAGGCAACGGCAGCGAGCAGTGGCAGCAGCAGCCAGCGGCAACTGCATGCAGCAGCAGCAGCAGCAGGTCGAAGCAGCAGCTCGCAGCAGAAGCTCGCAGCAGCAACTCGTAGCAGTAGCAGCAGCCCGCAGCAGCAGCTCGTAGCAGCAGCAGTAGTAGCAGCGCGCAGCGACAGCCCGCAACAGCAGCCCGCAGCGGCAGCAGGCACCAGCAGCAGTAGCAGCGAGCTGCAGCAGCGAGCTACAGCAGTAGCCGTCCACAACAGCAACAACAGCGAGCAACTGCTGCTGCTCGCAGCTCGCAGCGTGCGAGCAGCGAGCAGTAGCTCGCTGCTGCCAGCGAGCAGCAGCTTGCTGGTGCCAGCGAGCAGTAGCCCGCTGCTCGTAGCAGACAGTAGGTTGCTGCCCATTGACTGGAAAAACGAAAAAAAAACGATGAAAAGGAGAAACAAAACAATCCCCCACCCTGGCAGCTCGCAGCAGCAGCTCGCATCAGCAGCGAGCAGCAACTACAGCATGTAGCAGCTGGAGCAGTGTGCAAGCAGCCACAGCGAGCTGCAGCAGCCACAACAGCTACAGCAGCTCGCAGTAACAGCAGCTGCATCTGCAACTGCAGCAGAAGCTACAGTTGCAATTGCAGCAGAAGCAGTAGCTGTGACAGCAGCAGCAGCAGCAGCAGCAGCAACAGCAGTAGCAACAGCAGCAGCAGCGGCAACAGCAACAACAGCAACAGCAGGAGCAGCAGCAATAGCAATAGCAGCAGCAGCAGCAGTAGCAGCAGCAGCAGCAGCAGCGGCTGATGCAGCAGCAGTAGTAGCAACAGCAGCGGCGGTCCCAACAACTGCCACTGTTGATGTAAGCACCCCTCTGCTGACGTCAGCACCCCTCTGCTGACGTCATTGCTGACGTCATCAACAAAAAAAAACAAAGAGAAGGTGGGGAAAGGGAGGCGGAGAAAGGGAAGGGGGAAGACCAAAGGGGTGGGTAGAATCCCCACCACCCCAAGCCACCGCTAACTTCAGCAACACAAAGACAGAAGGAAAAAAGAAAAAAACACAAGGTACACCAAACCATGGCTGGTAGCCCAGGTGAGGAGGGGTCCTCCTCTATTGGGGGGACCCCTACTCCTCTTTTCTACGACTGTAGCAGCAGCAGCAGCATCCGCCACCGTCGTAGCAACAACAGTAGCAGCAACAGCAGTAGTAGCAGCAACAGCTACAGCAGCAGCAGCACCAGCAGCAACATCACCAGCCCAGTGGTGTCGTTGGCGGCAACCCTGATTCCCTCATTGCTCTTCAGCAACAGCTCACCGCCTTGACGCAGCAGCTTGCAGCGCTGCAGTCAGTAGCCTCCCAGACTGCCACCAGTGCGCCGCCGCCATTCGTCCCTCTAGGGCACGCTAGCCATGTAGTGTCTGCTGCCACATACTACCTGGCACAGCAGCAGACTCAGCGCTAGCGGCAGACAGTGACCTCTGTCCTTGGCCCCACTCTGGCCGCCGATCGCAGGCAGGACTTTGAGACGCCGCCTCCGCCGCTTCAGGCCGGCGAGCAGTTCCGGAGCTGGGAACTTAGCTTCCGGATCTGGGCGCAAGGTGAGGGCCTGTGGGCCTACTACACTCTCCCTAACAACTCCACCCAGGCCGACCAGCTGTATGACGCTGGTCACGCCGTCCGTGCCCTCGTTCCAGTCGCCCCTCCAGCTTCCCGCCTGGCCCTAGAGCCTTTTGTCGGCGACTTCACCCCTGGCGACATCCCAGACCCTGCAGCCGCATGGCACGTCCTCACCAGACCCCATCGCCTGTCCAACGACGCTGAGATCAGCCGTCTGCTCCAGGAGTTCAACTCCCTGCACATGGGGGAGATTGAGCCAGTCACTACCGATTGGTAGCGGGCGGAGGACATTCTTCGTCATCTCAACACATCTGCTCCACCTCCTCTGTCCGCGCTCCTTACCATCAAGCGCGGCGCCACCAGCGCGTACACGGACGTCTTCGTGCACTACCCCCAGGACGTCTTCTCCACGATGGTGGCCCAGGGCACCCGTATGCCCTGGGCATACGAGCTGTTCCTCCGCATTGAGGAAACTCGCCAGGAGTCCGAGCTCCATCGCACGGAGGCTCTTGCATCACCTGTCGTCGCCTCCCCTGTCGTCGCCTTAGTGGTCGTCGCCTCCCCCGCTGCCGCTACCTCATCGTCCTCAGGCAAGAGGAAGAAGAGCCGGAACAAGGAAGGTAAGGGTCCGCCGCAACAGCAACAACAGCAGCCGTCGACCGGGTCCAGCGGCGGTGGCCCGGTCTGCCACAAATCTTGCCAGCCTGGGCACGGGTGGTACACGTGCCCTCTCTCGACGGACGAGGCATGCGTCATCGCCACCATGCGTTGCCAGTGTGAGCACCGTCTCGCCTCTGCCGCCGTCGCTCCTACTGGCCCTGACACTTCGACCTCGCCCAGCACCTTAGTCCCTCTGACAGCTCCGCCAGTCCAGCAGACACCCGCGCCGCAGAAGCACTACCCACAGTCATCCGAGCCTCCATTCCCGTTGCCGGCACTGTCCCTCCCTTACCCGGGCTCTAGTGCCTTCACCTCGCACTCGGTCTACACTCCCGGGCCATCCTCCCGTGAGCATCAGCTGGAGCAGTTTATCGCGCTCCAGCTCGGCCTGACGCGCCCTCCTCCCCAAGGAAGTGCGAGTTGCATTACCTCCTGCTCTCCTGCCCCGCCTTGCATGACTGAGACTGATCTGCGGTCGTGTCCTTTTTCCTCGTCTGTCGCATCGTCTCCTGTGGTCTCCTCTACCCCTTCCTGTGATGACGTTGCATGGCTTGACGATTGGCAGTCTCGGTTCGCGCCTCCGTCCACCATGTCTGCGTCCCTTGCTTGCTGCCATGTGACCGTTAACGATCTTGCGACCCCGGTCCAGGACCTCGCTGAGACCTGGATCATCGACTCCGAGGCCACGCATCACATGACGGCCGCTCGTGAGGCCTTCAGTATGCTCGAAGCTGTAGGCGATGTCTCCGGCGTCCGGACGGGCTTCGGACAGGTGTTGCCTGTCCGGGGCGTTGGCGTTGTTTGTTTCCGTGGTCCTGCCGGTGACGTCTTTCTAACTGACGTCCTCTTTGTCCCTGGTCTTGAGCTCAGCCTCTTGTCCGTCACTGGACTTGACCGCATGAGCATGGGCGTTGTGCACTCGCGTGGTGTTGGCACTGTGTCGCTACGTCCGTCTGGTCTCGTTATCATGCACGCCACCACCAGTGGCAACCTGTGGCATGTGCCCCGCCGCTCCTCTTCTCCCGTCTCCTCCCCGTCGGCCGCCTCAGGCTATGTATTTGTCACCCGTACGCTTTCTCCTCAGCACACCCGCCTCTTGCACCACCGCCTTTGCCCCGTCCACTCTGCCGCCGTCGACAGCATGCTCCGCACCCAGCCGGCCAAAGGCCTTGACCCAGAGACTTTCCCTCTCCCGTGCCCCACTGAGTGCATTGACTCCGCTCAGGGGAAGATGCACCGGTCCACTTTCCCCTTGTCTTCCTCCCGTGCATCTGCGCCTCTCGCCCTTGTCCATTCGGACGTGATGGGTCCTCTCCCCACCGAGTCCGTCGGCGAGCATGGCCGCTATGTCGTCATCCTCACGGACGACTATTCTCGCTATCGCTGGGTCTTCTGCCTTCGGCAAAAGAGCGATGCCGCCCGAACCATCCAGGACTGGCTTGTCCTCGCGGAGCGCGCGTGTGGCCGATCCCTTCGCCGCTTTCGCTCCGATCGCGACGGCGAGTACATTGGTGAGGCCACGACTTTTCTCGCCTCCCGCGGGATCCACCATGAGACATCTGCGCCTTACACACCCGCCCAGAACGGTGTCTTCGAGCGGTGGAACCGGACCATGGCCGACGCCGTCCGCACCATGCGGGTCGAATCCGGTCTCTCCGAGGGCTTCTACTTTGAAGCCATGGCCTACATGACCTGGGTCTGGAACCGGATTCCCCACGGTCCCCCACCCCGCCAGTCCACACCGTACCAGCATTGGTGCGGTCAGCGTGCTGACCTCCGCCCCGCTCGCGTCTGGGGTTGTGTGGCCGTTGTGTGGCTGCCCGCCCCGCAGCAGGGCGGCAAGCTAGCCCCCCGCGGACGTCTCTGCACCTTCCTCAGGATCTCTCGTCACTCCAAGGCCTGGCGCTTCTGGGATCCCTCCCGGCACTGCATCGTCGAGTCCCGGGATGCCCTCTTCTTCAAGGACCTGTTTCCCCGCGACCTCATTCGCTCCGGCTCGTCCGTGTCTATCCCGTCATATGGGGGAGTGGTGAGTGCGTCCTCCGTCCTACCGCTTCCGGATGACACATCCGTTGGTCCCCCCGAGCCGGCAGCCCCAGTCGCGTCTGCTGGCCCCTCCGGGCCGGCAGCCCCAGTCGTGTCCGCTGGTCCCTCCGGGACGGCAGCACCAGTGGTGTCCGCTGGTCCCTCCGGGCAGGTAGCACCAGTCGCATCCGCTGGTCCCTCCGGGCTAGCTGCCCCAGACGTGTCCGCTGGTCCCTCCTGGCCGGCAGCCCTAGTCGTGTCCGCTGGCCCCTCCAGGCCGGCAGCCCCAGTCGCATCCGCTGGTCCCTCCGGGCCGGCAGCCCCAGTCGTGTCCGCTGGTCCCTCCGAGCCGGCAGCACCAGTCGCGTCCGCTGGCCCTTCCAGGCCTGCAGCCCCAATCGCATCCGCTGGTCCCTCTGGGCCGGCAGCCCCAGTCGTGTCCGCTGGTCCCTCCGGGCCGACAGCACTAGTCGCGTCCGCTGGTCCCTCTGGGCCGGCAACACCAGTCGCGTTCGCTGGTCCCTCTGGGTCGGCAGCCCCAGTCGTGTCTGCTGGTCCCTCTAGGCCGGCAGCACCAGTCGCGTCCGGTGGTCCCTCCGGGCCGGCAGCCCCAGTCGTGTCCACTGGTCCCTGCGGACCGGCAGCCCCAGTCGCGTCCGCTGGTCCCTCTGAGCGAGCACCCCCGTCCGCCTCCATTGGCCCGGCGAACTCAGTACCGTCGCCTGCCCTGCCACGCTACACACGTGGCCCAGGCGGCAGCCTTTGACCCAGGCCGTCGGTGAGTGCGCAGACCGTCGCACCGCGCTCCGTGGTGCCTCGACCCCTCGTGGCTCCACGTGTCTCCTCCACTCCCTTAGTCGTGAGTGGGGACCGTGGCACCAAGGCCCTTGGCCTGACCACCTCGGCCATCATTGCAGACCTGCACCCGGGCTCCGCATTGGGCTACGCCATGCTCCATCACGAGCATGGGCACGCTGTTGTGGCCACACTCGCGCGCATCCCACCTGGGGCTCGAGAAGCACACGCTCTCTCAGTCCGCTCCACAGCGGCCTCGGAGGAGCCAACCACCTTGCGCGAGGCACGAGCCTCCCTTGAGGCTGCACACTGGAACGCTGCCTGCGCCGATGAGCTCGCCGCCATCCGACAACACCATGTGTACGACCTTGTCGACCTTCCCCCACGTCGGAAGACCATCGGCGCCAAGAGGGACTTTCGGCGCAAGTGGAAGCCTGACGGGTCCTTGGACAAATACAAGGCCCGCCTTATAGCAAAGGGGTTTGCCCAGGTTCCTGGGATCGACTGAGACCAGATCTTTGTCCCAGTTGGCCAGTTCTCCACAAGCCGGGCGCTCTCCAGCCTGTTCGCCCAGCATGGGTGGGAGCTGCATCCGATGGATGTGAGCAACGCTTTTCTCCATGGTTCACGAGAGGGTGAGGAGCTTTACATGGTGCAGCCACCATGCTTCGACGATGGCACCGGGAGAGTGTGGCGACTATGTAAGGCCCTTTATGGCCTGAAGCAGTCACCTCGGTGCTGGAACCAGGAGATCAGCAGCACGCTCCTTCGTGGCGGGCTCCAGCGCTGTACCGAGGACCCTGCACTGTTTGTCAGTCCGCGAGGCCACACCTTCGCTGCTGTTCTGGTGTACGTCGACGATCTCCTCATTGCGTCGCCAGACACTGCTACCATCCAACGTGTCAAGGACTTGCTGCACACCGCCTACCAGATGAAGGATCTCGGGTCTGTCCGAGTCTTCCTTGGCATGGAGCTCGAGCATGATCGCTCCCAGGGGGTCCTACACATCCACCTGGCCGCCTATGTGTAGACTCTGTCCACCCGCTTTGCGGAGGACCTGCCACTCGTGCCGAGCGCATCCTCACCCATGTCACCCGACGGCCAAGTGAAGCTGAAGTGTCCCGACCCAGCCATCGTGGGGGAGCCAGTTGACGTGACCACGTACCTGCGAGTCATCGGGTCACTGATGTTCCTGGCAACGACGACGCGCCCAGACATCGCATTCGCCGTCAACCTCCTGGCCCAGTTCTCTCAGGAGCCGCGTAACCTCCACTACGAGGCCGCGATCCGAGTACTGCGCTATGTGGTTTCGACTCCTCGACGAGGTCTCATGTTCTGCCGTCAGCCGTCTGTGGTCGCGGTGGGATACACCGACAGTGACTGGGCTGGCAGTCCGGACGGTAAGAATCGCACAGGCTGGATAGTCCTGATTGGCGACACAGCTGTGTCCTGGCGGAGTTGCAAGCAGGGGTGCATCGCACGTAGCACTGCTGAGGCCGAGTATGTGGCTCTTGGCTCAGGCCCATGTGAGAGTGTGTGGCTGTGTCGTTTGTTGTCCGAGTTGCGTCAGCCTGTTGCAACCATCACGTTGCATTGTGACAATGAGAGTGCCATGGCCATCGCCGACAATGACGGCGTGCATCACACACGCACAAAGCACATCAACATTGAGTATCACTATGTGCGTTTGATGTTGCATGACGGCAGCATCAGCATCGTGTGGGTTGAGACAGCACGACAGTTGGCTGACTTCTTGACCAAAGCCCTGAAGGGTGACTCGTTCAAGAAGGCCGTGAGTTCAGTCGGCGTGCGTCCATGAGTTGCTCTCTTTGTCCCTATTTGCATCTTTGCGTGCTCTGGGGGAGTCTGGTCAGTGTCTATGTCTCTGCCCACACATGCGCACTACGCCTATGAGTCATGGGGGAGTGTTGGTTTTTCGCGCATCTCTCATTGTATACTGTTGTGTCCTCCCGTCTTGTGTACATCGGCGTGCAGATGACTGACGGCGAGACTCGACGCTGCTGGAGTGTCGCGCGGTGGAGCCGACGCGCACTGAAGCCCACGCACACTCGCTGAAGCCTCCTCCCTACGGCGATGCGCTCAGCTCCATCGGCAAGCCTTCGCGGCGGTCGAGCCGCCAGCGGTCTCTGCCACTGCAGATGCTGTTTCGATGCACTCAGTTCTGTTTCTGATTGTGGCATTGTGTCTGCACATCATGCTATGCCTAGGTTCCGTGTCTCCTGCTGTGTGGCCATTCTTGGCGTCACTGACTGTCGTAGGCACTGCCCGGGTTCGGGCAGCCATAACTCTTCGCTGCTATCTTTCTAGCTGATTCTGACTGCACGATTGTGTTCGCATCGTCGGTATTATGGTATGGTCTAGTTTTCAGGCAAAACCGACGACGCCCGGGTCTTGGGGGGTGTCTGGCAGGGCTCACCGAGAAAACACTGCCTGCCAGAAAAAAGGTCCATCACTATTTTCTGATTGGCTGGTTAGCTGAGTAACAAGTTCTACAGTATTGGGGGGGAGCTAGAACTTGGAGGGGTCTCCCATTGTTGCTCATTCTTCATTCCTAAGCAGTTACTTTCAGTTTTCAGCTGCTTTCTGGCGCTAACTCTGGCGCGCACGTCTCTAAGTAACAAACCCAGAGCTTCCAGACTTAGACTCTAGAGCAACAGACTGAGGGGGCAGCTGACTTAAGCAACGAGCATGGAAGCCCGCACGCTGCATCAACAACGCTGCTGCCCCAACCTGCTGCCTAGGTTTTCGAGCTAGTTGTTCCATGGACTACCTTCCACACTTTTATTGTATCCATATGAGTGTCCACGTCTATGTACATGTACATGCAGTCGTTCATGAATCTTAAATTATAGTTGAGTCATTTGTATCATGTATGTTCAATCTATGTAGTATTTTCTTCACATTAACATGATCCAACCATCCAATGATTTGTTGTGATTACGTGTGTGACAAAAGAATCATTTGAAAGAAGGTAAATAGTTCATCACAGATGATATGTTACATCATGTTTCAGAACATTTCTCCTTGCCTAAGCACATTGACCTAACACTTCAATTTTGGTGTAGTGTAACTTGGATCTGGGTATGTAGGCTCAGCTGTCTTGGAGCGTGTAGCAGTTCGTTCCTGGCTAGTTCCTCTCGCGTCCGGAGAGTGATGTGGTCAACTGAGATCGTCTCGTTGACCAGTCCGGAGCGTGTGAGACAAACAAAGCTAGTACATCTTTGAAATTCGACCATGTCGGATATTCTTGTGTTATTTCGTATGTCCTACTTGGAAACAGAGTACCGTTCACAGATTGCAAGTTGGCGGACGTCCCCAAAACAGGTCCATGAACCGATAATAATAGGTTACTACGTAACCCAATGAATGATAGCTCCACAACATGAATACCTGTTGCGGCACACGACGGGTGTCGCTCAGGGCAGAGCAAGGTCTGTCTTAGGACCGGCCCAAAACATTGTTTTGGTCGTAACTCTGCTTAGACACATCAGAATGCTACGCCGTCAGAACCTAGAGATGCAAAATCTAAAGTCGGACGCTACGACAAGTCACACGCATAAGTCTGGCACCGATCGGTGGACAGACAATGCAAGGGCAAGTCCATCGAGAAAACTCTAGCATCTACAGAAAAAGTGGAAAGCACCCGGGCAAGCATTCAGGGCCTCGTGGCAGCTCTCTGGCAGCTGTTGGTGAGTGAAGCCACCACTCGTTGGTGCTCCAGCGCCAGCTACGTCCGTATCAACAATATGTTGCAAAAAGAATACAAAAGGTCCGAGACAGCATCCACGATGCTAGGGACCGCCCCCTCTCCCGGACGAGTCCCTCGCGTCGGGTCCCCCTCAGGCCCGACGCCAGTAGTTGTTGCAGCAATTTCTACTGTGGCTGTTGCAGCAACTGCTGCTGCTACTGTTGCAGTTGTTGCCTACTGCTGCCTGTTGTTGCTGTTGCTGCAGCTGCTAATGCGTCTGCTGCCTTCTGTTGCTGATGCTATGAATGCTGCTGTAGTTGCTCGCCGCCGCTGTTGCTACTACGGCTGCTACCCGCTGCGGCTATTGTTGCAGGTGCATGCTGCCGCAGGCGCTGCTGCGGCTGCTGACCGCCGCTGCTACTGTAGCTGCTTTTGCGGTTGCTGCCTGCTACTACTACTGCGGCTGCTGCCTGCTATTGCTACTACGGTTGGTGTGGCAGCTGCTACGCTGCTGTTGCAGCTCGTGGCTGCTGATGCTGCTGCTGCTGCAAGCTGCTGTCGTCGTTGCGCGCTGCCACAACTCGCAACCGCTGTTGCAAGCTGCTGCTGCGAGCCGCTTCTCCTTTTTTTTTTGTGTACAGACCGGTAGCCAGACACGGCTACTGCTGCCACCCGGTGATTTTGCTGTACAAGCTGCTGCCCGCAACTGCTCTCGCAGCAACGTAGTCGTGGTGGGTCCCTCCAGGATGTGCTGCTGCTACTCTGGGTGGCTGCCGCTAGTGCCATTCACTTCTGCTACTGCTGCTGCTGCTGCGTCTCTGCTGCAGAGCACAACAAGCTGTGGCTTGTTGTGTCCGATACCATGAGAAGATTCCAAGAAGCCTCCTAGAACGTTTGCCACTGGCTGGGCGTCAGCGCTCAGTTAGCTCGCGGTGTCAACACAGGTCGGACATGAAATGGCAAGGGTTCGGCTAGACGACAATAACACAATGACAAATATGCTTCCATAAATAAAAATATGCAAGGAGAGTTAACAAATGACTGGCCCACAGCATAAATACCTCCCGCGGCGCACGACAGGTGTCGCAGGTGGCAGTGCAATGTCTCTCCTAAAACCGGCCCAAAACACTGTACGATACGTCGTCTGAACCTAGAGATGCAGAATCTTGAGTTGGACACTGCGACTGGTCACACGCATAATATGCAAATCGGGCTCAAGAGCCAGTCCACCTATAAAACTCTAGCGTCTACAGAAAAACCGCAAAGCACCCGGGAAAGCATCCACGGCATCGTGGCAACTCTCTGGTATTGCTGGTGGGTGGAGCCACCACTCGTCGGTGTTCTAGCGCCAGTTGCGTCCGTATCAACAATAGGCTG
This sequence comes from Penium margaritaceum, assembly GCA_023375785.1. Classification (NCBI taxonomy): domain Eukaryota; kingdom Viridiplantae; phylum Streptophyta; class Zygnematophyceae; order Desmidiales; family Peniaceae; genus Penium; species Penium margaritaceum. Next base: position 33,954 of record SZWC01020357.1, read on the forward strand.
CACAAAAACTGCAGAAGGTCCGAGACAGCATCCAGGACGCTGGGGTAGACGTCAGTCAGCTTCGAGTGGGTGGTTTACCACATGCCGACGCGCCGGTGCCCCGGGGGTCCCCAGCGACGATCATGTCGTCGCACTCTCCTACACCGCTGATCTTCTGGCCGTCGCTCATGACGGGTGGAAGCCACACACACCAACAGTTACTTCACATTGGAGAGATTTTGTGCAACTAGAAAGCATTCCTCAACTGTCACTTTACCCATACAACTTTATAAACTGGTCAGAACTGGTGATAGCTGCATTCGTTGTCTTTGGGTGAGACCAGCCCACAAATTCGCAGTGCCAGGGTGCACAACTCAAAACTGGAGTGCCAACCCAACCTACCGTAGTGTCTTGTATTCGCCTATTTTTTAAAACCCGATTACGTGACAGTTAAATTCGACTATAAATTTGAGCCCTGTAATTTTGGACCTGATTCTTTCGAAGCCCTTGTATAGTTTTGGTCAAACTGTCAGGTCATATCCTCGCTTCGCCCTCGGTTGTAATAACTTGAAAGTTCGGGTGTTCGAGAGCTACTTCCGACCTCGCACCTCACACGGCACATTTTTTTCGCTTTTCATGTCGCAGGTTTCTTCGTAGGTGTTGTCGCAGGTCGCATCATGCCACGTCCGCATGCAGTCCATGGGGGGCTGCGTGCAGATCGTGGAAATCTCCCATCGCGCCTGTAGTCCCTAGAGGCTTACGCGCAGTACATGAAACTGTGTGTACGGGAATATGATTTTTGTAGTTCTAGGCTCGATTCGTCCGTACGAGCAGAATTGTTCAGGTGCTTTAATGGTCGAAGGAAAACAATTATTTTTGTCGAGCGGAAGAGACACCACGACAATGTGGACAAACACACCAGATGATTGGTGGATCACTGATGTACATGGATGCATCTGCCAAATGAGTTTCATCCACATCCACTCACAGGCCCGCTCAATGTAAGGCACATTGTAAAGCTAATCCACAACACATCATGTATGACGGATGGATGTCTTCAAACGTCATCCCCTCCTGAGCTGATGATGTGGCACACCATGACATGCTTGCCTTGTGCACAGATCTGTCCTGACACGATCTGTGGGGACAACAGTACTCCAAACGACGCTCTGCCAGTCAGAAACATGGGCCAGATGATGCCTTCATGCTGCTGAAGGGGGCAAAAACGATAATCTTAAACAAAACGCCTTGAGCCGCCTTATACATGAGGCTGTGGGCATACAACGTCCCTACACGTCCCATCCACATCGACTGAGGAAAGCTCAGTCTGCGACAACTGTATCCATGTATCAACATATTGGTTTGCATCACCGTTGTCAAAGGGAAATGTGTTCAATAGCCTCGTCTGAGACGGTCTGAAGCGATAGACCATGGGTGCGCTTGCTTGCCTACTTCCACTCGCACCGCTGCTCCGATCATGGCCGACAGCACCCTGCACAGAGTCCAACCCACCACCGCGTGTCAAGCTCGCAGTTGCAGCGCGGCGCGCCACACTTGACCTGCTCACATCCTCACCTCCTCTGTGGAATGCTGCAGAATGAGCCGCACCTTCGGCAGTCTCCTCTCCCTCCCTCCCATGCGGCAGTCGCTCCTGCTGCTCTGGCGTCCCACTCTCCCGCAGTTGTCGCTGTTCCGCCTGCTGCTCAGCAAGGTGCCGTGCAGCCGCGAACCCGCGATGCCCATCAGACTCCCCAGATTCCGACACAGAGGCTCCGTAGTCGTCCGAAGACTGCTGAGGCTGGTGCTGCTGCACCACCTGCGGTGACAGCTGTTGCACTTCCACATCCTGAGCCTCTCTCGCGCAGAGAGCGATGATCGCGCCCACACTGAGGCGCACCGACGGCGGTGCCTCCGAGGCTACCGACGACGCAGAGGCAGAGGAAGATGCACCAGCCTCACCATGCAGCCCCATGCCCCCTTGATCGAGCCGCCTGTCGCTGGTCCCAGCATCGTCCCTTGGATTATCTGCCTGCTGCCCACCGTGGGACGCTTGCGAAGATGAAGATGACGACGAAGCGGCCCTGTGCTGGGACTTGGATGGCACCACTGCGTGGTGCTGCGTCATGTCAAGAGTTGATTTCTCATGCAGTGCGATGACGGCGTCCCACATCCTCTCCACTCTCTTCGAGCTTCTCACAAACAGGAGGTCTAGCTCAAATGCTCCTCCACTTCTAGCGCCTTCAGCACCATCAGTGACTCGACCCTCAGCAACACCAACGTCAGCAACGGCACCTCCAACTCCGGTTGGCTCCGCATCCCCAAGCGCCACCCCACTTGCTGTCACCACTTGCTGCTCTGCCTGCAGACTTGCTGCTGATGCAGCAGCATCAGCAGGAACAGCAGCAGCAGCAGTGGCGGCAGCAGGGCTCCCTCCTGCTTTCACATCCTTGCTAGCAACACTCGACGGGACGGTCGCAGCATCAGCTGCTTCTGCTGCTGCTGCCTCCTCAAGTGGGGTAGCCGCGGCGGACAACGAGACAGAAAGCCGTCGACGTGGAGAGACGTCTCGCACAGACGCCGCCACATCAGCGCCGGCATGAACGGTGAACAGCGCATGTGACGCATCTTGCAGCCAGACGGTCGTCGGCGACGTCAGCACGACGTGGAACCCCAGCTGAAGCACGGAGTGTACTGCGTCCAGCAGCAGGCGCTCACGGTCCCGCTGCTGCTTCTGCTGCTGCAGTAGATGCTGAAGTTTCTCGTCTTGCTGCTTCTGCAGCTGCTGCTTCTGCTGTGGCTCTGGCTGCGGCATGGAAGCATCCAGTGTTGACTGGCTCGGGGTCGCTGCTGCTTGCTCACCTGGGATTGCAGCAGTTCGGACGTTTGGCTGAGCCTCCTCATCGTTGCTGAGATCCTCTGCAGAGTCCTGTGCCATCTTTCGGTCCCTTACTGCTTTGTTCTGCAGCAGCCCGGGCTCCTTACTTCCACCATCGTTTCTGCCCCAGCTGGCGTCCTTGCTCTTGCTGCTTTCGTCTTGAATCTCACTGCGCGTGGAAGTGGCAGAACTGACTAGTGCACTGCCTACATGCTCAACCTCCGGACTTTGTGTGACGACTACCCCTCTACCCACGCTACTCGATTTTCCCTTATCACCCTCAGAAGAGACTTCCGGAACTGAGGAATTATGGCTCAATTTTCCCTTCGCTACTTCCTCCAGCTGCTGCTGCGTCAGATGCCCCTGCTGCTTCTGTCCCACTTTCCTGGCCTCTGCTTCGAGAATCTGCCGTCGCCCCTGCCGCAGCAGCCACCCTCTCTGCTGCTGCAGATGCTGTGCCTGCTGCGTAGTTGCTGTACCACCTGCGACATCTACTTCCGCATCTTGCTGCAACAAGCCCCTGCGGTGCTTCAC